>VXBQ01001792.1:746394-763694 GCA_013400175.1 Phainopepla nitens | reverse complement strand
TATATATATATATATATATGTAAAACAAAGAAAATGAAGCCTACCAATTCTAATTCTTACTACAGTTTAAAACCATAATTAATCTCTGCAGACAAGTTCTCCCTTAAGGAGTTCAGTAGTTCAGCAGTATAACTGAACAGTTGATGTTCCTCATCCCTACAGATGCAAGAAATACCCAGTTGCACAGTGCACAAGCAGGGTCCCTGTTTGCAATGGTGAACAGCAGGCCTCTTAGTTCCCCTCCTCCTAGAGCTCTTCTTGCTTGAACACACCACCAGCACTAAGGATTTTCGATGCTCTGGGGTAAGACAAGCAAGCAGAAAGAAAATATGCATGAGTATTCATTCCCTACTCCTTTCTTGTACCTGGGATAATAAAAGAACAGGCAGAAGAGGCATCCAGAATCCAAATTGCACAAATTGTGTCTGTTTAGCTGGCTGCCAGGTAACCGACCAGGTTACATCTGTAGGATGTTGCTCTTGGTTTCCACAAAACTTTATGCTGCTGGAAGTTCTGAGCAGTTTTTCCTTCCTTGATGTAAAGCAACCCTCCCCAGTATTTGATCGGGACTAGGCTTTTCCCAAGTTGCCTTATATAGGTTTCATTCTCATTGCTTTATTTTTTATCTCACTTTCTAATTATAAATTGGCCTAGATTAAGCTCCAGCAGAAACCAAACAAGCTTTAATCAGTTCTCTCAACTGTCTCCAAAATATTTCAGAAACAACTCAGATTTTCAGAGAAAGTTGATTATCAAAACAAGCTCACAAAAAATTTTTGAGTGACAAAAAAAGACATGCATATGCAACATCAACATCTTATGTAATTTTTTTCTTCAAGTCAGTTAGGACCATTGATGACATTTTTATGCCCAAGCTTCTTAAATGCATCTTGAAACAAAAGTTTCTCAAGACAAACAAGTAACTGTTTCTCAAGATAGCAAGTAACTGTTGCAACTGAGAGGAGGGAGTTAAAAAAAAAAAAAAAAAAAAAAAAACAAAAAAAAAAACCACCACAAAACCAAAATAAATCTACCCAGCATTAAAGTGAGTTTAGTATATTTTATGGCATTTTCAATAAGTTTAGTTACATTCCTATAAATAAAAGTTATAGTTATGACAATCAGAGAGCTCTCTGTTGTCTGGTCATTAATTTTACTTGCTTTCTTGTAGAAGAGTTCACAATTATCCACAGTGTCCTTTCCCATGTGACACCATTTCCCATACAAACACACCAGTGTGGTGTTTCGGTACTTGGGATGCCGCTGTGCATTACCATAGGAGTGCGAGTCACGTAAACATCCACACGAGATCCTGGTGCAGTAACACAAGTGGCCAGGTATGGACTTCCATGCCACTGACTCAGGGAGAGTCAACAACAGTCTCCAGAGCAGCTGATTTACAAGCCAAAACCCTTCAAGGATTTCTGAGTTAAATGCCAAGAAGAAAGGGATGAAAGGCTGTTGTGGGCGCTCCCCGAAATGCAGCTGGTCAGTGTGGCAAGCAGGACCCCCTTCCTTCATTTGCTCCTTTGCACACGATTATCCCCACCAGCAGCAGCTGTCAAGGATGACACCTGACCACTGGATAAGAGAACATCCATCCCGCTCAGACCACCACATCAGTTGCACCAGACATTAAAATGAACGAGCCACCCCACCAGTGTAGACTGAGCAGTACAAAGTCCTGAAGCCATGATGCCTTCAGATACCTTGTACAGGTCGTTTTTATGCTGGTGTTTCCAAACGTGGGCAAGTAGGGCAAGCTTTTCAAGTGTCTGAAGCAATCAATCTATCCACCTGAGGAGCTGAACTGAGCAGCCTAATTTTTAGATGCAAGAATTACAACCTCCCATTAAGCCACTGTCAGAGAATTTCCAGAATCTTTTGCAATGGCCCATATATTTAGCACATTTATAACTGTCCCTAAAACTTAGGCATAGGAGCAATTTAAAACCAATGACTGGATTTTCAATAGTCAGACAGAGGGATGCACTTTAGGTTTTGGTTACCTAACTTGAGAGAGTTAGATGGTCATGGTTTCGTAAGCATTCAGCATGTATTTTAAAGATATTAAGCCTTATCTGAGTGCTTTAACAACTAAAAAAAAAGATACATTGAAGCAAAACAAGTTCCTACCTACTGTAAATACCTTTTTTCAGTTCACCTGAGGATGGCAAGTTTGTCCAGTTGCTTTGTGACAAGCACATGAATGGGGCAGACAGACCACAGTCAATTGCTGTTGAAACTTCGTGGCTACAGACACACCAACAGAGGCAAGAGCAATTCAAGACATCAGTTACTCAAACCAAATAAAACTGTATAATATTCAGGTATTCCTTAAAATTCTAGAACCCAGAACAAATTTTCCACTCATGGGAACTGATGACTTTCCATGTTCAAGCAATCTAAACAACTGCCTGAGTGCATGGGTGATCAGTTATCTTTAGAAGAAATCATCCTGCAGAGAACGAAGAAATCATTTAAAAGAAAAAAAAACAGAAAGAGAAAAAAAATAAAGGAAAAAAAGAAAATAAAAAAGACAAATGATGGGACTTCAGAAGAAAACACACTTTTGCTATCTTTATGAAGACCCAAATAAACTAGAACAATAAACAGACACATGCAGACACTACTCAGGAATTGCGAGTTCGTTTTGCCCGAGAAATGTATAGATATCTTACTTGGATTCAATCAGAAACTAAAAATTAAATGCATACAATAATACAACAGAGCATCTGAATACACTTTGGGACTGTAAACTTACATATTGAAAAACTTCTGTTCAAAAAGCATTCCACAAAACTGAGCTGCAGCATCAAAGTGAAAACAGTGCACAGGATTCAACGTGAGGAAGGACAAGTCAGTGTTAACGGGAAAGAGAGACCGTACTATGGGAGCTGGCAGCCAAAACCAACAACCTTGCTTTCACTAGATCTCAAAGAATAATATTTAATTTAAGTACTGGCATTATAGAAAGCCACAAAAATGAGACTCCCAGCGCTGGAAGTGAGAACATATTTCATCTCCAGCCAGAATACTAGATCCGTTCCAAGGCTGAGTTACTGGAAATCTTCCATTGTCTCCAATTTTTTTTTTTTTCATTTTACGTCGCTCTTATTTTCAAAATGAGTGAGCAGGTATTTCCCATGTAACCCCAAGAATTAGAAATACACAATATATGCATTTAGTAATTTCAAAAATATAAAATATGAAATTCAATTCTTTCTAAAGAATTATACTAAGTATACACCACACTGCTGAAATAAATTAAGCATAGTTTCAGTTAACATGTTTTAATTCAATTTCTCCAGCACTCCAATGGTCTTCTGGGAAAGGAAACAAAAGGAAAAATGTTTTTACAAATCCTCCAAATGCTATACCCATACTTTAGTAAACAAATGATGTTATAATTATTATTTTGAGGATATTATTGTGCTGCGAGAAAAGCACAGCAGATAGAAGGTTAGTTAATCCTTAATATCAGCTAAACCAGAAACACTGCTAGATGCAATACGTTATTAGTAAAAATATAAGATTTTATGTCTTCTGACAAACTTGTACTAAATTTTTATTTAAAGAAAAGAATTGGTTGATCATTCTAGGAATACAAATTGTTCTTTAGAAAGAAAATTGTCTTTCGTGTACTTTAAAATGTTCATTAACAATCATAAGCCAGAAGCAGTCACCAAATAATCATGGCCACAGAAGAAAGCTGTGTACCCACCAGGCTTTATTAGAGTTGCAAATCACAAGCAATGGACTGATTCCAAATTTATTTTCTCCACAAACTTTAGGAAAAACAAAGAGCTGAAGGCATCATTGAAACATAGTAATATGCTTCAAGTTAATTATTTTCAAAAGGGTATTTCTATCTAAAGATATAAGGAGTTATTCAGCAACAGCAAAACAGCTCATTTTCAGCATATAAATGAGCACTCTAAGCCAAGTAAGAAAAAGAAAAAGCCTTTAAATTTGTCCTACAAAGATATTTTCTTTATTTTTCTGGTTTGGTGTATGCTCAAGAGTGTGGTATCATGAGTTTCTATTTCTGTGAGTACTCAGGAAAGAGGCATCCTTTAGACTAGCCCAGATAAATTCTCTAGCTTACTACTGCAACAGGCTCTCCAAATGATTTAATCAAGCCCCAGCCAGGGACAACATTTGAAATGTCTCTGTAGAAGTAAGGGCACACGAGGGGTCTCACACTACAGCACATGCATTCCCCCTGCCAGATCCCAGGACAGGGTGACGGGCGTTGGCCACCCCACTCACGCGGGCCGTGCTCACCTTAGAGCTGAGGTTCCCTGAAAGCTGCCTGGCAGCTGGAAGCCTGGGTGGGATTTTCTCTTGACCTTTGAAGCAAATTGCCTTCTGCACTTACAGCTATTTACTGCTGCTGCAGGGAGGAATGATATTTCCTTGTAAAAGTCCTTCTCCATAAGAACGGAGGTCTGCATGGTATCAACCCTCTGCTGAGAGCTGCAAACACTCATGTGTTAATTGCTTAATTGCTGCTCTGATATTACTGGGGGGAGGTTGCCCTGAGCTAGTGTTTTATAGAATCAAGCCCAAGGGTTGCTGCAATAACTAAGAAAAAAGGGAGTCCATAAATAAAGCCCTCTTCAGATGGAATGAAGAGCTATTTAGTTCAGCCTCTCTCTGAGTGGCTAATGGAGTATATTTGAGGGAAATGCATAGGAGCAGCAGCTTACTGTACAACAAGCATATATAAAACTTCCTTCCCTACAACCCCTAATGCTTTCTGCAGCTTAGGAACCTCCTGAGCTAAAAGGAATAGATTCTTCTCTTTTCTTAAATCTTCCAGGTTAAAAAGCAGCCGGTAGTAGACCTGCTTTCAATAAAACCAACACACAAAGGCCCTGAGTGCTGTGAACCTGACAGCAATTTACAGCCATTTAGAACAATGAGTGAGCCTATTGCCAATACACACTAGAAGAGCATGATAAATGCAGAGCAAAATTTAACATTTCAATCTAGATTATTAAAGAAAACAGTACTTCATCCATCAAATTTATATCTGTCCTATCTGGGTATTTATCAGCATACTTCTGTGCTACATAAGCAGAACAACAAAGGCAGTGGCAGTAGCCCCATAAGCTTTGCAATAAGCTTGCACTGTGTCTGTCTGGAGAGGTGTGCTCAGCACAGAGGAGCTTTTACTGCCATGTAACTCCAGCTAGTCCCCAGCATCCATCAGGCATGACAAGTTACTTCGTAAGACCAGGTTGCTCTTGCTAGTGCAGGTTTCCATAAGCATAAGAATAAAACCTTTTCTGAAAGAACAAAATGGCTGAGGTTGGGCTTCAGATGGGTGACAGTGCAGCCTGCTGCCCTCTCTGTTATGTGGTATGCTCTGTGACGTGTGCTTGGCTCCCTGCAATACACTGATATGCATATTAAATTCACTGTTTTTTTAGTAAGAATCATTTACAGGCACTGTATTATGTTCTATTAGAAAGAAAAGCCATTGTATTTAACCATGAATATGCTAGGGAGTTAATTTTAAATTCCCTTACTGTACACATCACACGATATTTTTTCAATTAAACTAATTCAGTATTGGAATAGAGCATAACCATGTTTTCTTGAGTACTCTCACAGGCAGTTAAACATCTGGAGGTAAAAAAAGCAATGATAGAAAAGTAGAGTTGCCATACAGGTTCTTCATATCAAGTTGAACATAACTCCATAGTCCCTACATGCTGCTTCAAAGTAGATATCAAATATCTCTGAGAAGAAGAGCCATAGGATTTGAGAATATGAAGACAGAACAAAGGGTTATGAAAATGTGTAAACATGTTCAGAAGGAAATTCTGAGGCACCATTGTAGTCATCTGCAAGATGTGTTTCTCTTCTGGGTTCCAGCCTCTGTTGCTTTTATGTGAAGTGTATGTTACGTTTTTGCTACTACTTACACTGTGTGCATCTCAAGGGTTTGGTTATTCTTACTTAAAATTAGATTAATGAAGTTTATCCTCAGAATTTTTAGTGTCTACCAGAAGCTGCTGTTTTCAGGAAGAGGCCTACACCAAGACAGAAGTGGGAAAGAGCATAAGGAGTATAGGGAAGCAGGGGCAAGGAAAATAAAAAAGGAATTATCTGAATAAGCTCCGTGTCCTACCAACTTAAAGGCAGTGAAGCATTTTTATTGCTGTGATCCACAGGCACTTCCCAAAACTGTAACTTACATTAATTTTTTTTTTTTTTTTTTACATATTTTACACATAAAGTAATTCTGCCTCAAATACTGTTGACTTGTACGAGCTGGTCCTGCTCAGCACATCACAGAGGGTCTCAGCGACCTTGGCTGAATTCCAATGGGGAAGTTTTACTCTGGTGAGTTGTTTTGGAAGGAAATAAAATCATGAGTAAGTATTTTTTGCACTGTTAAACAGCATTCTATCCTTTCTCATCTCTCTCACTTTTATCAGGGGTGGTTAGAATAATCATACTTACAGCTGTTACTTCCTATGCCCTTATCCTTATGTAGGTTCCTGTATATAAATATAAATAAGCCTGAGGTCTGCTCTTACCTGAGATGGCCTTGGGGTTGTTTTCAGAATCAAAATAGTGTATCAAATTCAGGATTTTAGGTTTTTTAAAAGTTTCCTTCAGAATCAGTATCCAGTTTTCACATATCAAATACATTTTGTTTGACTGTCTCATTGAACATTAATGAATTTTCAGGAAAGAACCATGTAAAGACTGTAATGATTAGTATCATTTAAGGGAGGGTTTGTGTAAAAACAGACTGATGATGTAGCCAAGTTTATTCATGTGTCAGTGGCCAAATGAGACAAAAAAACCTCTGAGCCCTAACTCACAGATGAACACTCAGATCAACAGCTCCATGGTGCTGTTTCAGCCATATCTTGTTACCCCTTTTCTGTAATACATTTAGCATACAGACAATTAAATTAAGTACTTTCATGCTGGTTTCATCTAGATATTTGATTTTCAAGATTCAAGCCAAACAGTTACCCATCTCCTCCAAACATGTATCTGAAGATGCATTAGCAGAAAATCATTAAATCAAGCAGCAGGAGAAATATAAGAATGCTGAAGAGAATAGCAATTTGCAATTGTTTCCATATATCCAAATGTGTTCTATGCCTCATACACGGAAACTAACTGGGACAAAATTTTGAGAGTGTCTGGCCAAATTCTGCTGTGACATGAAGTGAAATGGTTTGTACCTCTCTGTCAAAGCTAAACTCACTTTTGACTGAGGACTGACACTGTGCCTTTGTTTCTTTAACAGTTAAGAGTTTCCCACACCCTATTCCTGGATATATGATATCATACTACAGAAATGGCTAAAGCCTCCCATTTGCAAAGGTAGGCAGCGTAAAATAAGTTTAGATTACAGTCCCTTGCCATCACAGCAGCCTTCTAGAATGCAGAGACCCTACGATGGAGGAAGCAAATAAATGTTAAACGAGGTGTACCCAGGGGGCAGGGTCACGGTGTGGTCAGCTCCTGTAGTGGTCATTGTTCAGTGGATGGATTATTGATGCTGTGGCATCTGTGAAAGAAAGGTATTGGTTTGGCCAGCTGTGTAACTCCACTTGCACTTCAGATTCTGCACCCTTGAAATGCAGCTAGCCCACTGGATATAAAAACACAGTGCTTGGTTCAGTTTATTATTTTAATTTAAATGGACTCAGGAGAGGTATTATCACTCTGGAAAGAGACACAGGAGCTAATAAGAGCAAATGGCTTGGTCTTCCTAAACTTCTTCTGCAAGTGGGGTACAGTTTCCATCTTTTGATTGCCAGGATAGGACTGAGGGCTCTGGTTCCGAGATCAGGGCAATGCCCACAGGATATATTGATGACAGGAGGATTTGGCTCACTCTTATTTCATAGCAACTCTTCAGAAATTTTAGCTTGGTTCACATGGACTTTTCAGCAGAGTTATCCTTAGTCCCCAAGAATAAGAAGCCTGTGGGAGTGCAGAGGAAATATATACGTTCTTCCCAGACCTCTCCTGGATAGATCCCAAATTCCTCAGTGTAGGAGGGCTATGAGGTTGAGATTTGGGAAAAAGGTTCTGATAGACACAGCCAGCTGGAAAGTGATCCACATGCACAGTTCCTTCCAAAGATGCATCAGGTTGAAATGATTTTACATGTTTTTTCATTGTCCTTCCCACCTTGTAAACATTCCTAAAGCCTGTCTGTAAGCCCTGCATAAAGAAGTGCTAATATCCATATGTCAGTACTGGAAATGGTTTTTCCCACACCTAAAGAGCCAAGTTCATCCCATATGTAATTCCCCTCACTTCAATAGCTTTGCAGGAGGAAGGATACTGGCCCAGTAAGTCCACCCAGGTGCTGCAGATCCTGCTGAAAACAGCTGTCTACCTTGTGAGGGGGATGAATCACCACAGGCCTCAGTTCCTCGGGCCTTGGCAATAGATTCCTCCTCACTTCTGTGTGCAATTCTGCCTGCAAATCTCTAAACTATCTGGACACCAGCTGCTACAAAATCTTGAAAGCCTCATCATAAGAGATAAGGACATAAGAGCAGCCCTTGCTCTCAGTTTCTAAACTATGCCTATTGAATGTGTATCTGTGCTGCAGTTATATTTATCCTACTGCAAGGCATTTCTTGATTAGCTACAATATCCAGGAAGAATTTTTATTCTTTCTGATATTTTTTTTGATTTTCAGAAGAGAGCAATGAGTATTCACCCTTCTTTGCTCTGACAGTTAGACACTAAACCAGGATATAGGTCAGGGTGAGCCAATGCACCTAGAGGTATTAAATTGCTTCAGTGTCTGGCCAGTAAATCTTGGTCCTATGGTCAGGAAACGCTGAATGCCAGCTTTGCAGTAAAAATGGACCAGCAGGGAGTTTCAGAGAAGCTAAGGGAAAAATTTTCATAGGATCATGAGGGAATGTTATTTAACAAATTCTCTTCTATTACAATTATTCTGTGACCCTGGTGATGCCTTCCAGTCTTATGTTGCTATAAATACCTTGCCTGAGAACTAATTCCTCTTGACAAGCTGACAGAGCTTCAGTGCACAATAGAGCATGTCACCAGTTAGTTTATCTTATGGCTAACATTAGCATTTGATTTTTGTTTTCTGTTACTGTTATTCCGGACAGCAAGGTACTGTTTTTAATATTACCTGTTAAGAATTTTACTTAATGAGTAAATAAACTTGCAGATCTTTCAACAACAGATGTTCTAAATTAAAAGACCTGAAAGGAACATTCCTATTCTTCAAGCAAATAGTGCATTCTAGGATCCTAAGTTATAAATACGTACAAATTCCAATTAAAATAATCTGCTTGGGACAGAAGTTCACCCTTACAAGAATTATAACATCAGACATCACAATTAATCTTAGCTAAAATAATAGTAGAGGAAGGGTCTTCAGAATGAATGTAGATTAGTCATTTTAATCACACTAGGGCTCTTTAAAATTTGCTTTTGTGATGGAATAAAACATGAGACGACACGGTTGTATGAAAATTATTTTCCACGAGCTGTGCTGAAAAAAGAGATAAACAAGATAAATCTGGCACTCTTTTGGATATTGAAATATAAATATACAAACCTATTGCTATTTCCTGGCAGGAAACACGAGGAGGGAGAAACAGAGAAGTTAAGGTGAAACTATCTATTACTGATTTTCCTGTGCCCAGATAGGGTCAAGAGGAAAAGTCATTTTTGCAGCCAGCCTCTCTCATACTGCTCAACGAGTAACACCTTTCTCTCTTCCAGTCTGTTGCACAGTACTCTGTGTGGTGTGAGATTAGGGCTTCTTCAAGATGTTCTTTGTTCTTCCCATTTTTCCTAATGCGACAAGGCAGGGGGTTGTCAGGATTTCACCAGGCAATAATACAACTATTTTTTTTTACTCTAGACACACAAATACCTCCTTCTCTGCATGTTGTGACACAAATCCCTTAGCAAAAATTTCATGTCGTTTTTCTTTGCTTTAGTTTTCTAAAAAGTATCCCTAAGCACCTAAAATCCTAATCCAAAGGTCACCTCTTCTAATTTAGGCATATAAATTTGTTCTGCAATTAATGCACCCTTACCCTCATATCTCACCTACCATACATTTGTCTCAAGATCCTCCTCCTCAGCATATTTCATCTAATTCTAAGACAAATGAGTTAAATAAATGGACTGCAGAGTAAAAGAAGGTGACCAGTACAGACTAGATGTCTGACTTTCAGACAACTAAAATTAAAATGTATCAATACCAAGCTTTGCTCAGTTTCTTTCTGTATATATCTTCCCATAATTATCCATATTAGGTATTTTAGATCCTAAATTGAAAGATCTTTTTCAGCCCAGAATACACAGATGACAGCAGAAGACATGTCCCTTCGCATGTGTCAGCTATGATTCCTCTCAATCAATTTCAGGCATTTGTTTGAAGTTAGGAGCAGTTTTGCTCTAGACTTGCTCTACAGCCAATGAAGAAAGGCAAGCACCTTAAGAGTAGAGTCTTTGGGTGAGTGGGCTCTCACCTGCCTTTCTCCAGCGACAACAGAAGAAGACTGAAGCTTCTACAGTCCCACCTTATGTTCTTCAGTTAAATGATGGGATGAATCCGTGTATATCAGCTGCAATGCTGGGGCTTGTAGTAAATTTGAACTCTACGTTAAAATCTTGCAAGTATTATACAAATCCTATGTGTCAGTTGTGTTTGTGTGGGGGTACATGTACTTCATGTATGCATGCACAGTTTTTGTATGCTTCTACTGCGACAAAGTAAAACAATATGGTAGCAATGTCTGTGAAACAATGAAGCCAGCTTTCAGAAAGATGTGGAAAACCTTTGCCTGCAGACCTCAGCTTAAATTATTTCTTAGAAGTGAGTTTTATCCAGTTATACAAAGTGGAATAACATTCTGAAAGCCAATCAAATGCAATATTGTGTTTTCTGGTTAAGTATAATTATATGGTGAGACCATTTGATTCGATAATAATAACAGTAACAAGAATAACAACAGTAACAGTAACANAATAATAATAATAATAATAAAGCAGCCTCTGTAAAGATTTATTGCCAAGACTAAAATTGTTGGTGACATCCAGGATCAGCAATGGTTACAAGCAGTGGACACAAAATGAAGTTGTCTGGTTTTGACAACAAAATATTCTGCATTTAGCAAAGGCATATGTTTCAAACTCAAATGACTTCACTTCAAATTAAAGCAAAAAATGTTTTGAAGTGTCGTCATTTGATAATCATTTGCTTTAAAATAAGCAACAGATTTCTATCTAATGGGATCCACATCTTTAACAAGTGAACCAACATTGTGACAAACAAAAAACAACCTGCTCTAAAATATAATTTCAAAATAAATTACATCTAACTGTTTTGTTGTTGTTGTGCTCTGTTTTCCTTTTTTGGCTGCCTGTAGAGCTCCCACAATTTTTTCATTGCTACAATGACAAATGCTATGAGAAAAGACCTGGGCCACTGCCAGAAATCTACTCTAGACTTCAGTATATGTTTCTGCTTTCAAGAGTCAATTGTTTTCCTTCTCTCCCAGGGGTCACTTGCTACCTTATTACCAGAAAGAATGACCCCTTGACAGCGCAATTGAGATCCAGAAACTCAACAAAACTGTAAACCCTCCAGTGGCATCAGAATTGTAATCAACAGCAGTGGGTCTGGAAGACAAATGTACTTGTATATAAGGCCACCATCTTAGAAAGTGGCTTCTCTGCTTGCAAAGAAACCTATCTCTATTTGGTTCCTTTTGATATTTTTATTACCTCTTTCTTGTAACATTTTCATTGCTAGTGCTCTCAAGGCAGGAGTGTTTTCACAGCGTTGGAATTACCTGTGCTCATTTTACACAGTTTGCTGCCTATTCCCTTTCTTGCAATCTGTCCTGTGAAGCACATGACTAGAGATGGGAGCCCCCAGTCATTATGGATTTCTTCTCTTATTCAGCTTAATTCACCGCCAGAATAGTTGTTCTTTCAATATCCATACTGCCATGTAAGAAACACGAGTACAGAATCTCCAGCCTTGAAACCACAGAGAAGAATGAGCTTGAAATACTAAGGAGAACTTTACAGAGAATATATCTTGCCCTTGCAAAGGCATGCACTGAAGTAGTGCTATACAATAATATTTCTCAACTATAGTTATTACTAAAAGTATTAAACTTATTTGCTGGATCCTTTTGCATCCACAAGATCTGCAAAACCAAGGTTGTTTCAGATAAACACAAACAAAGATATTCTGCAGCACAAGACCCTAGTCCAGTTCTTATATTGTACATGTGGAACCCTGACCCAGAGTCCTGAGGATACCAAAAACTCTGCCTCTAAATTGCCTAAATGTTTTTTTTTGAAAATGTTAGCAAACTTTCAGAAAATCTCGGTGTGAATTAAAGCTTGAAAAGTTTCTTGTTCTGGTGGTTTTATTACCAGAATTACTTGACATGTGCGCTAGAAATAATTTTTTTAAGACTTTCAACCACATGGTAGAAAACAAGGTACCCATGAACCAAAGCACTGCTCCCAGATGCTCTGCCATCTGACTATCATTACACAGATATTGGGAAATACTTCAGATAATTGTAGGAGAAAGTTCCTCAAGATATGCAAGGATATAAAATATCTAAAAAACAGACAAAAGCAGACAGCATGGCAAAACACAACTACACAAAATCCCACTGCCTTTAACAGAAATTTGGGTGAATGCAGGAATTTGCAGAGACAGGAGTCTTCAAACAGCATCATGGCCTGAGGTGCAAAAAACCCAGCGACAGAGTTCTGCCAAGCATGCGCTGAGAAGAACAAGAAAGCATGAGGTCAAAAAAGAAATGTTTTTGTTACCTTTCTCAGACATAAGTCATCACATTTTGCAAACAACAAAATAAAAGGTATTGGACCCCTAAGTGATCCTTGCAAGGAGCAGCAGATGGCCAGCCTCGCACCTTCAGAAGAGAAGTAGCACAAATAGCAGGAATGTGGTTTTTCCTACACTGTCCTACCAACGAGATGTCAGCATAATGCAGAGAAGGTGCCAAGTCCCTGCCCAGCTTTCCCTGCTGAGGCAAAGCAGTTCTGCTACAGACAGGCAAGAGGGAGGAGGCTGTGAAAATGGTTCTTCTGCCCCAGAAACCAGGCTGCAGTCTCTGGTAAGAGCAGACGAAGTAATGTTTTGAATTTTATGTTACTGCATTACAGCAAGCTCTGCGTGACTGAGCTCTTCCTCTGTCAACAGTCACACTGTTGACAAGGCAGAGTTGTCTTCTCTGGCAAAGAGACAGGCAGAGTTGCTTCACACCTGTGTTTTACTTCTGCAAATCAAAGGGCAGGATTGAGGCCCTAATTAATAACCAAAAGGGGAAAATTGACAAGTGCTTCTTTTGGCACGAGTGTCGAAAAACATATGGACTCTTATTTTTTTACATATTAGGTCACATCATTTTAATTTCTATCCAAAAGCCCAGAAGCAAGTTACATGGATTCTCTGTACATGTTTAAGTACCATACATTAAAAATAACATGCTGAAAGAATGCTGTCAAAGTATGAGACCTACCTGACTGATGGAATATTCTTCTATAAAGAGCAGCTCTAAGCTTCCCTTAAACAGAAAGAAGGAAAAGCTAAAGATAATAATGAATAAGAAAGTAGCTTCTTCTGCCAGACCCATCAAGTTAAATGGCTCTTTGTATTGTTCAAAATGTGTACAATATTGTGTTCTGTGGCAGAGGGTAAAGAGAGGGAACTTCCAGTGACGTTTTGATGAAACAACAAATAAAAATAATATTTTGACAGAGAGAGCTCATCCTATTAAAAAAAAAAAAAAAAGAAAAAATAAAAAAAGCATTTCTCAGACTCAAACAGAAATCTCTTTATTGAGGTTGCATGTGGAGCCTCACAGTCATACTCAAAGGAAATGCTCCATTCTCCACAGAACACGCAGAATGACTGAAGACCCTAAGTGCCTGGCATCTTTTGAGCTTAGTTCTAATTACCTATGATAGACATTTTTGGAATATGTTTCCTGAAAGTAATATCAGGGATTTACTTCAGCAGTAGCTTGCGCATGCTGATAGGTTGGATTGGTGCTCATATACCAATACAAAAAAGGATTAGCTTCTGTTAACCTGCAAACTTAAGGGGGGGGTGTTTTTTATGCCAGTATTGCAATTTGTTTGCCCTCCTGATGAAATGTTTACCTCACTCTGCCTCATCAATATTAACCTCACAGATCAACAGATCTTCATATCGACAGAATAGAGAAGTCAATATCACCTTATTATTATTTAATAAGTATTTCATTGTCAGTAACTGAGTGAGAACAAACATCTCTGCAGTATAATGGCATGCACTTTAATTTTGCAAGGTTACTGTCTTGCATGTTTGACAGAAGAAAGCCAACCTATAGTAAAAATCCAGTAATATCAGTGTATAAAACGACAACATGTCGAAGGACATTTAAATTGAAAAAAACCAGGGTTTTTTTAGTCCCAGTTTTGATATACAAATGTTGGATGTGTTTTTCTGTGGCGTCTGACTATGATTGATAGGAGATGCATCAATTTCAAGGTTTGTGAATTTAAGTAAATTGTTGTCAGTGGTATCACTTCTTCTTTTTTGTATTTTTTTTTCAAATTATCTCCTTACAGAGAATAGACTATTACAAATTGAGACAGGATATACATAAAGCATCAATTTAGCTTGACTATCCACTTACAGTAGTAAAAAGAAAATAGTTGTGATAACAATGTGAGTACATCAGAGTTGCTCAGAAAACTCCAGAGTATTTAAAAAAAACATTGCTTATGGTTTTTCTTCTAAATAGTTTTTGCTGCTTCTGTTTGGAAAATACTTTTCTTGCATTTCCTTTCAAAGGAAAAATATCATATTTACAAAAAAAATAACAATAGTAGTAGTAAATCTTAGATACTTTTATCTTTATCCTCAGAACGTAATTCCATTAATTATATATCATTAAAAAATACTCTTATGCATTAGGAAAAAAAATAAGCAAACTTATATCAACACTTTGCAACCTGAGGAGAGTTTATTTACCTTTCTTTCTTTCATAGTAATGCTTTACTTGACTAAAAAGCCTGAAAATCTTTCTTTAAAATTGTGCTTGAGAATCATACAGCAAAGCTTGCTATGGATCCAATGATTTCAGAAATTGGCTGTGTCTGATTATAAACTAGTTTTCCCTAGGTTGCATCTTATCTGATGATATCTGACTCAGGATGTGGTGAAATGCACAGATACTTTTTTTTATGTTTTCCAGCACATGGTCATGACTCGTTTCCATGTACAAGTGTGTTGTGTCTCTGTATCTAGACGCCTGTCTGTGTGCGTAGAGCAATGTATGTGCTGTTTGTGCGTGGGTCTGGCTTTAACATCAGATTCTGTAAATGAAAAAAGACACTATCTTCATTTTACTGTTCTCTAAAGGGGCAACGTGGAATGGATTCTGTAAATCTAACTATACGTGCTGCTGATTAAAAGCTGATGGTAACAATTAATAAACAAGGGGACAGACTAGTTTTTCTTCTAACATTTTTTTGAGAGAAAAAAAAAAGAAAATTAGACAGAAAAGACCATTTCCAGATGTGACTGCATAGGGCTCGATTTGAAGCACTTTTGTTATCTCCTTAATAATGCATATAAGAATGCTCATGTGAAATGTTTGTTAAAACTCCATCCTAGTAGATATTTGTGCTTATGAATTGATTCCTTATCCATATTTTATGGAGAAGTAGCTCGGCGCTGGATTACAGCACATTATTTTCCAAACTCCTTATTAGACTCTGCATATATCTCTACTGTGCCTCCAGGCTTAAATTAAAAACAAACTTAAGAAAAATTTAAAGAGACAACATTCAGAAACTTATGTTTTTACAAAGCTTCTGAAAGTTCATAATTATTTTTGTCCTTAATAGGCCTGCCTTTGAAATAATTTGATGGCTAGGTTTGTAAATTTGCTTCGAAAGATCTGGCATTCCATAGTCATTAAGGGGAGTATATATCACAAAAATGGTTTTCCATATAAATAATGGTATACAGGATTTGGCTTAAATTGTCTGCTTCCATTTGGTATTTTTTCTCTGAGATAATTTGGAGGGAAGCAGGAAGATCAAACTGAACACAATTTGGAAATGAAACTTGGAAAATTGAGCTAAGTAGGTTGAACTTGCCAGTCACCTGTGACCTCTTCCTAGTGACACTTCGTTTCAAACAGCTGAAATGAGAGGGCCTGCATCGAATTGCACAAAATAAATACAGCGAGTGGAGTTTCAGCCTCCACTTTCAGACCCATGTCATCCCTCGTAGTCTGCTTCATTTTAATTGAAGATGGAGGGACCCGAGCACCACTCTCTCGGGAAGGTGTTTGGCCACCGGGTGCGTCCAGGGAAGCTGGCGGAGGGGAGCAGGATGGGCACTCTGGGAGGGCAAGAGTGCAGGGTGGGGGGAGCAGAACAGCACTGGACCTGTGAGAGGTGAGAAATTGAAGCTCCTCAAGTAAACGAGATCACCCGTGATAAGATCTCCTCTAAATACGGCTGCAACCGCAAGTTTGCGATCGTCCCTGCGTCGCAACCTAATATTTTGCTGTTCATTTTGAGGCGATTATTCAAAACACCTTGGCAGCTGAGCCCTCCCTGCTTTCAGGATAATTATTTCTAATCGTGATTGGCAATAATAGTAATTGCCATATTCAGCCAGCACCCAGCTGTAACGATTTTTCTTTATTATTATTATTTGGGTTAGCAAGCGCCACCGACAACAAGGTCTCCCCACCCTCTTCTCTCTCCCTCAAATATCCGGGGAAACGAGTAGCAGTGCTCTGCAGCAGCCGTCGGGTGGGCCGCTCCCCCCTCCCCGCGGGGACAGGGGTGAGCAGAGGGTGGCTGTCCGGCGGGGGTCCCTGCTGGGGGCTGCTCTGAAGGATCGGGGGCGACCCGGCCTGCCGCAGCCTTCTCCCAACACCACCACCCGGCCTCCCCCTCCGACGGAGCAGGGGCTGCAGCCGCGGCTGTAACGAGCCTCTTAATAAACCTCCGGGTCGATGATGCATCGCTCGCTAGTGAATCTTCGCGGGTTTATTTATTTTAACTAAATCGCCCAAATGGATCGCAGCTCTGTGTTGACTCTGGCGAGAGGCGAGGCGGGAGCCGGGGGGGCGGCGGAGCTGACAGGTCGCCCGGGGGTTGCGGCGTTCTGTGCGTGCAGGGACTCTGCAACTGCCCGCCGCCCCCTCCGGGAAAGGCTCCTCCGCCACGGTGACCGCCCCCTCCCCTTCCTC
>VXBQ01001792.1:732378-741510 GCA_013400175.1 Phainopepla nitens | reverse complement strand
CACACACACACACACGCACACGCACACGCACACGCACACACACACACACACACGCACACGCACCGCACACACACGCACACGCACACACACGCACGGGGACAGCCAGGTGTGCGCGGGGCTGCGCGCACCGCGCAGATGTCCCCGCGCCGCTCTCCGCTGCGTGTGCGTGCGCGCACCGTACATTACGCAACTTATTAAACACGACGATGAATTGTCAACATTTTTTTCGCGTGTTAGTTCCGCTGATCCGGGCAGGATTTATTTTCAGGTCTCGGGTCCCGGAGCTATAATGCGTGATTTCTTTGCCTTAAATAAAATTGGTCAAATGTTGACAACCTTTAAGCCAATCTAACACTCAAGATTACTGATGGGAAACTAATGAGAAAATATCAGATCGTCCGGCCTGGGGGCTCCTAATTAAATCTTAGCTGATTGAAAAATAAAAGCGGGTTCGGGGGCGTGGGGGAGGAGGGAAGAAGCTCCGGGCTGAACTTTAGCTCTCATTTTACGTGATATTTCCCCAGCCCATCTCTCCCTCTGCGCTTTCCCCCTCCCTCCCTCCCGCTGTAAAAACTCTAATATTATTTCGCTGGTTATTTCGAGAGATCCGAATGCGGCTATCATTCCTTGCCCGGTAAACATTAAGGCCTTTAAGCAACGTGATTTAACTAATTAGAAAATTTACATCATTAAGTCTCAGGGAGAGAAAAAAGGAGAAACAAATCTGTCAGTCATTTTAAAAGAGACAGGCCCTATTGAAGTGTGAAGAAATCGGCTCTAATTCAAAAAGGCAATCGGGCAGAAAAAGCCCTCAACATTACCCTGCTAGTTATTAATCAGAAGGGGCTTCCCCCTCTTTCCTTCCCTGTAATGGCAAGAGCTGAAGCACATCGTTAGTTTCTCCTAAAGCTACCGCACAGTTTCCATTCAGCTTTTTTGCCACTCGTCCATGTCCCGTATTAATAGCGAGTATTTGTCCATTCAAGGCTCATAGATTTGAAAATGTTTCCGAATTGGAGAGCCGCAGCCGCAGGGAAAAAAAATATGTATTAAAAATAATAAAACAAAACAAAACAAAACAAGCTCCCAAACTCCTCACTTCCACCTTTGCCAAATACAAGGGCTGCACTGCCCTGTTCCCCCCATTAACGGGAGGTCCTAAAGCAAACCTGCTTGGTGAGAACCCGGTTACGGCTTTGTTTTTCTCCCTTGCCCTGTATTTCTAAACACAGACACAAGCCTGAGAGTGGAAAGCATCCGTCGTCGTCTCAGCCCCCCTCTCCTTTTCTTTTCTTTCTTTCTTTTTCTTTTTTTTTTCTTTTTTTTTTTTTTTCTCCCTAGGGACCGACTGTGTTTAGTGCCACGCAGCAGGCTCAAGCAGAACAATACAAACTTGAGTGAAAATCGGAGCGATCGAGTTACTGATGCCGGGTCCTTCGCGAAGTGTGCGGGACGCTGCTGGCCAGGGCGGCGGGCGGGAGGACGAGCTGGCGGCTCTGGGGAGCGCAGCTGCGGCGGTGGCACGGGGAGCTCGCTCGGCGGGTGGGGCAGAAATGAAGCAGCTTGGTCCAAGCCACAGAGAGGGTTACATCTCTCTCTCGCTTTCTCTTGTCTCCTCTTTCAAACGTGCTCTCTAATCCTCCCCTTCCAACTGTTCACAGTGGACTATAGTATAAATAATAAATACATCCTACTCTGCGTCTTCTCTCTCCCAATCTCGAAGAATCTGACAGTCGCTTTAATCAAAGGAGTTTGCACTGGTTCTAAAGGAGTTTGCACCGGTTCTTCATGGAGGTAATTTAAGGAATTTTAAACACGCTTCGGACAAAACCAGGCGATAGGGGCCTATTTCTGATCTCACGGCCCGGGGACGATCTCTCCTGCGGCTCGGGGAATTAACCCCGTGTAAATGTGTTCAAGATCAGCCTCCTGGTGGGGATTTTACTTGACAGTAGCTTGTGAAGAAACAATATTTTGGCAAGGGGAAAAAAAAAAAAAAGTGTCTCTGCCAGCCCTATTGCGATTTCCATTCATTTACGTCCCAGGGCTAACTTGCAGTCATCTCTGCAGGCAGATGCTTACAGAAATGTCAGCTCTTCAGCAGGACCGGAGCCGCTCCTTTCCCAGCGCCAGGCCTGCGGGACGGGAGCCCCTGCGCGGCCCGCGGGGTGCCGGCCGGGCGGGCAGCTCGCTGTCCGGCCCCAGGGGAGCCCCCCGAGCCCTCCGCCCAGCGCCCCCGGCCTCGCCTCTCCCGGAGGGGGAGCGACCTGGGCGAAACACGTGCTCCGAAACGGCAGCGCTCCCCCGTTCCCAGCACCAGCGGCTGAAAGCCCGCCCTAGCGCCGGTGGGAGAGCGGAAAGGCACAGCTCCCCGCCGCAGCGACAGGAGCTGATGGCAGCACGGAATGGAGAGGGGAGGGCAGAAGGAAGAGCCTGCGCTCCCCCGCCCCTCTGCACCGGTTTGTCTTGCAGTTATTCAAAATGATTGAGTTTTCTGAAGAAGGCCCTTTAGAGACAAAACAAAACCAGCAACAACCTCTTCCGCCAAAACCAACATGAATATCAACCTGTCCACTGGCAGAGCTTCGGAGCTTAGAGGCATTACAGTAAAATTTACGGCGTCCTTAACAACTCCCAATAAAAGCATTAAAATTCCCTTTAATTGAGAAAACATTGATTTTTAACTCTGGAAAGAACGAACCCGTAATTTAATTGCAAGCTTTCACCGACAGAGCAGCATCTCAGGGAGGCCACATTCCATCTTTAATAGAGCCACTTTATGAAGTGATAAAACCGAAGAAAACCTGACAAACAGAGACAGTTGAAATTGCGCAAGAAAAGTTATTTGCCTTCCCTTTCCCTCCTCGTAGCTCCAAACTATCCTGCTCTTCCCTTCCCCTCCAACCCCCGCCCTCTGATCACAAAACACAACTGTAAAAGCAAAGGATTTAGGGTCTAGGGAAGAAGCAGTAGTTAATATTTTAAATAACGATTTGCTTTTACTAGGCACGGGGTGATGCCAAGAGGTTTAAGGGAATATTTTCACAAAATGGTAGCCTCTTCTGAAAAGGAAACTAATCGGATAAAACTTCCTCGATTCCCCTTGTTCGTTACAAAAATAATTGCTAAAGGGAAGGAAAGGGAAATCCCACCCTCCCATTCTATCTTATTTCTGTATCGGTTTTTGGTATTATAGAAGAGTAAAGAAGTTTTTGTTTGGTGGTTTTTCATTGATCAGTCACTCTGAGCTAATGTAATTATCCTCATCAATAGAAGGCTGCAGAGAGAATCATTATGTGGGTGACATTGATAAATGATCACCCAAGAGCTGCCTTTTCTCTTGGGCACCCCCACATTTGACCCTCCCACATACACAAGGTAGCCATAGAAACACCTTGAGATCCTCAAACACTGCTGCAAATGGGAGAATACAGAGAAAGCGAGAGGAATCCAACTTCACACACTTTCTGTCCCTGCTGAAGCCTCCTTCCCATCGCACGCAGCCACCAAGCCGGGCTCCGCTGTCCTGCCCCGTGGGCGCGCAGCCCGGTGCCGGTCCCGGCCCCGCGCCCTCTCACGGCCCCATATCCAGCATTTGGGGGGAGGGGGTGTCTTATGGAGTTTGCTTTTGGGCTTTTAGAAATCTTTATTTTTTCTTTCTTTCTTTCCTTGGGATAGTTAAGCAATGAGGTTGCACGCACCATATGTAGCGTACGCGCATTGCGGAACTCCCTGTTTTTAATGGCGCTCTTGGAGATGCGCACCAAAGATATTCAACCCGTCCCAGCAATGCGGCTCCTGGAAAACGGTTAAACACTAATTATCAGCAGTGATTTTTTTAGTCACAGGCCTATACAAGAAGATTCTGTATTTCTTACTAAGGCAAAGATTTTTTTTTCCCTCCAGCCACAGACTCTCCTTTTTTTTTGTAAGCAAATTCTAAAATATTGAGAGCAGTAATTGATTCATAATGGTCCATAAATCGATGCAAGGAATGGGGTGAATGTGTTTGTTTATTTTTTTATTCCTAAAGCTGCAAGTAAAGTAGCTTTGACACCGTGTGGGGATGAAGGGGAGGAGTTGTTTAGCCGTGCGGGGTCATCCATCATCACTGTCGCGGAGACTCTGCCCAGAGGAGCAACCCCCCTTCTGTCTGTCTCTTTCTCGCCACCAAAACTATTAATATTAAAATCTGCCTGCAAACCTTGCCCCCACCCGCCCCTCATCCCATCCGGTCCTGCTCAGCCCGCAGCGGCTGGGCTGCCCAGCCTAGAGCTGCCTCTCTCCCGCGCAGCGCCGGCGGGGTTGATTTTTCCCCTAGCTGTTAGGAGAGTTAAAAGGCTGGCCCCGCTTCCTCTCGGCTGAACCCAGGGATGTGGTAGGGGAGACATGTGGGGCGCAGCCATCCCTCCGCGCAGCGGAGCCCTCTCCTGCCGCCCCGCGCAGCGCGGGGACGCGGCCGTGCCTGGGGAAAACATTCGGGCTTTCTCCGGGCTCCGTGGGGGTTTTTTCCTAGCGCACGCATCAGGCGTATAGCAGAGCTAGTGGCTCCGCATCGATCCCCGCAAAGGCAAAGGCGCCGCCGGCAGACCCTCACTCCCTTCGGGAAGCCTGGAGAGCCGCTGGAGCGATGAGCAAAACCTTCAAGAGAGAGCGGGTCCAGCCCGTGCCCCCGCCGCACCCCTTCCCCGGCCCGGCCCGGCCCGGCCCCGGCCCCTCCCGGTCCCCCCCGGCCCTCGCAAACCTGGTCTGGGGCAATTTTCTCTCCCTCGCTCTCTCTGCGGCTAGGAGTGAAAGGTGGGGAGCGCCCGGCTGCCCCCGGCATCTCCTCTTCGGCCCTGCGGTGCCCGCTCGCCGCGACGGGCAGGGCTCGGGCGGCAGCGCTGCCGGAGGTGCGCTCCCCTCCTCTCTTCGCCTTAAAGGCAGCAAAATCTGGAAGAAAAATCCCTCATTTATGGTGACTACAACTCCCAACGCAGACCCGCTCAGCGAAACGGAAATTTGGGATTATAAACATGTGTGTATGTAAACAAAAGGTGTTTCTTCTGTTACCCTTCGTTTCCCACAGCATAAGCAATTTTTATTCAGACTCGAGTATTTTCTTTAACGCTATACCGCTGTCAAAACATTATTCCCGTTTTGTTTGCTTTTGACAGCTGAGCAGTTCTTAAAAATACCAAAATCGGAACCTTCCACGCTAAACAGAAAATCTCAGATGGAAAAATCTCTGCATGATATTGTACCTTGTATTTCAGCAAGACATCTCACGTAAAGCACAGCCCAAAGGGGGAGAAAAAAAAAAAAGAAAATAAAAGACAACACAGCAATGCACATATTTAGTTCATTATAAAAACAAATAATCTACTATGGCTAAACTCTTCCCTGTCTTTCTACCAATGTGATTTCTGACATTTCCCCTCAAATTTTAGAGAAAGGATCTGCAAGGAAATAAAGTACTGCTTAAAAAAAATAAGAAAAAGAAAAGCCTCCCCTTTAAAGTGCTAACACAAATAATCTTGCCTTCTTAAATTCTGCATCCACAAAAATCAGAGAATTTGGAAATGGGCACCCAGGCTGTGGTCTTCTCATGCGACTGAAGAGTCAATGTGATTTTAACCAGGACAGAGAGCATCAGAGCCCAGCAGAGAATTATAATCTAAATTTCATACGAAAGCCTTATAAGAGACGCCCACAAAGCAGGACCCGATTGCTAAATAAATCCTCACACCCATTCTACTGGCATCCTCCATTCTGTCACCAGCAGCGTGGGTCCATTTACTCAGCTCAGAAATTAAACATTAACTATGAGGCTGAGCCTCTTTCCACATTCCAAGGGTAAAAGTTGTCACTCTAAATTTTTAAAAACACCCTGGGCAGCTGGAAGGATGAGAAGGAAGGAGAAGGGTTACAAATTTACAGATGTAAATTTCTGTTTCCTAAAAAGTTCAGTTAATTTCAAGTTCTCTCCCACTCCCCTCCTCCCAGGAATAAGGGCAGAGCTTTCCTCTGCTCTTTGGGCCCCATCCCACTCTTGCTGACTTAACAGTGCCACTGAGGAAGGCGAGACGTGCCTTTTTCTAATATTGCTCATTGCTCTTCCCAGTTCAAACTCTCCTTTAGTTGCTTCAAAATGCCAGAAGCTTTTGTTTAGGAAAAAGCAAATCTTTAACCACGATTCCACTCCAACTATTTGCATACAAAATGTCAAATCAACATTTTTCTGTCATTAGCTGATTTTTTTAAAATTTATTGTCCAGAAACAGCTGAAGACAACAAAAGGAGTAAAACCATCTCAAAAGCTACCAATGCAATTCTCATATAGGAAAAATTCCCATTCGAATCAAAGCTTCTTTTCTCTTCCTAAAACTTCTAAATCTCCTCCTGCAATAAAGCCATTCTTTGCCTCTGAGCTAAATACCTGGAGTTAAAGCCTGCTGTGGTTATGGATGTACACAAACACTGATGAACACACACATGGCATTAGTCATCTCATGTCTGGGCCTTCACAACTCAAGCTCAGCTTCTATGCTATTAACAGGTAGTACAGGTATTAGACACAACTCTGAAATGCAAGCTGGTGAGACAGTATTTCAAATTTTCTTTAATCTGGCAAAAATCTAGTATCAGTAATCAGCAGAAATATATAACCTCAGATGGTGTTTCATTCAATTATTCTACTAATGCGATGACAAGCTTGTTTCTGATTTTTCTAGCCTTTCTTCTCAATGCTGATAAGAAATATGTTTGAGACATCTCTCATGATAACCTCAGACTCTCCTAAACATGATTAAAAACACAAAAGCCTAGCAAAAAATCAAAAATGAAATATTTATTACCGCATTTTGTGACTTAACACCTTTTTTTTCTTTTTAAAACATAACGTCACAGTCCTCATACAAGTATTTTAATGTAAATTTTGACAAAGCTTAAAGGTAACAGCATTTTCTTCTAGTGAGGAACACGTGCTGAGAAAGGAAGAATTCATGGACATACAATACCAATTCCACAGCAGATCTGATACTAGCAAAAACATTCTTTTTTTTTTTCAATTGAGGTAAACACATAGAATATCTAACATGAAACAATTAATAGACTGAACTCTGTACGAAGTTTGTTACAGTATTCTCTTGCTTTTTTTTCCCAAGCTTTGAGTTCATGATAAAGTCCTAGGTTTGGTGCAAAGACCATTAGTAACTTCTTTCATTGAGGAAAGCTGCCCAACTTTTAGTTTTGTTTTGTCCAAAGCCAAGGCTCAGAACTACTGGAAGAAGCTTCTGCTCTGTCTGTTCTGTCTTTTAAATCTTCACCTGCAAGCTCTTTGAAGAAGAGTCCAAAAAAAAAAAAAAATTGATTGGGAGGAATGGGGAGAGACTTAATGAAGCACAAACTATAAAGATCTGTTTGAAACTAAAGGACACATTTTGTGAAGTAACAAAATGAGGGAATGGCAAGGCCTTCTTGGAACCGCCTTCTGAGTGATGAGAGACCCAGCAAGACTTTTCATCTTCATCTCCAGGGTAGTTCTTTTCTCACTGGCCAAAACAGGTCTTTCATGGGTAGTGACTTCACTGCTGAACCAAAACAGTCATTCTTTTGGGAACAACACACATAGTGTGGAAAACAAGGATTTTTTTCTTCTAAAACTATTTGAGGCAACGTAACGGAGTGATCAACAGAAATGTACAAGTTAACTTAGTTCCTATGTTTATACTACAGTAGTTATAACTCTTGGAGTCTTTTTTTTTTCCAGAGGATCTGTACATGGACATATTCATTTCAGTGAGCCCATGATTTCACATTTGTGTTCTTGTTTCATTGGTCCTCTGTTGTTGATGAAAAATGACAAAAAGTAAAAAATAATCACAGCTGTCTGGAATTTCGTATTAAGTGTCAACATCTGGTCAAAGTTCAAAAGTCTTAAAATAGTTTCTGTTTGTTTTTGTTTTGTTTTTCCCTTGAGTTCCCTTATACTATTGGGCATGAATGTCCATAACCTGTCCACCAACACTGGGGTCTACGGAATTTAACATTGTGGGGCTTTGTGCTGACACGGTCATTCCAGGGTGGGTAGGGGGTCCTCCGTGCATCATCATGGCTGGGTGGTGGGGGTGACTTGGCAAATATGAATAGATTGGGGCTCCATGTCTTAATTGAGTTGGGTGTGGGGTCATCTGGGGAGGAGTGTAACTTGGCTGTGCCATACTCATACCCGTAGGACCACCCTGAGATACGTAGTCCCCTGGCATGCCTTGCAAACCTAGACAAAAAGGGGAAAAAAAAGCAGGTCAGATTCCTCAACGTTTTTACAATTTACCCATCTAAAATGAACAGGAAAAACAACAGACACTGCAAATCTTCCATCTAAAATTAGCTGCAGATTCTTGCCAATGTTTGCAGACATTCAAATTCTAGTTTGCATTTAATTTGATCATTCAGCAGGATAATGCACATAACAGAACTAAATATTGAGCACAACTGAGTATCACAAAATATAAGTGTACTTTAAAAAAAACTTAGTGGGTGAATTCCTACGATATATTTTACAAAGATGCTGGCTATATGTAAAGACTTGTCAATTGAGCATAAATATATGATTTGCTTCTCTCTGGTATTTTAAAAATGTAAAAGGCTATATCCTGTCTGGGTTTGCGAAGCAGTATCAATGCGAAGTCCACACACTCATCAATGGACCCAACTGCATAAATGAACAAAACTGAGATACCAACAAAAGTCCTGATCTTTGAAGTGCTAAGCAACTCCTGAAAGATGCTGAATGCTTTCAGCACTCAGTTAAGTCAATGGGGTGTGCTGCTGCTCAGTACCTTAAAGGTTTAGTCCTAAAAGTACATGTCGTGTTTTTCTCCTAGAACAAATCTTAAAATCCTATTATATCATTACGGGCCAAATCCTGCTGCCTTATTCACGAGGCCCATTGAAGTCAGTGGGACTATTCACATGAGTAAGGCAAGCAGGATTTGGCCCTGTGCCTGCAGTCTCTCAAAGAATACTGTTAAACAGAGGATTATGGACAATGGGCCCCTTATACTTTCCTGCAGAAAACCCAAGAAGGGAAGAAAATTTACAAGAGAAACTCCATATTGCCCACAATGAGTGGGAACTAAAACAGCACCT
>VXBQ01001792.1:727378-729878 GCA_013400175.1 Phainopepla nitens | reverse complement strand
TTTTTCTTTCACCTTTTTTGCTCTGAGTTTTCATTTGTTTCTTTTACACTTTTCCTTCCCTGCTGCCCTTCCCCCGACCACACCCCAAATGCAAAAGAAAGAAGCAAGGCAGGCAAACTCGAGTCCTTACAATGCAGGGAGTTGTGAGATGTGAGGTTGGTGAAGAGCAGTGGGGGAGAGGAGGCTGCAGCTGCACAGCTGCAGTGCAGAGGACACAAAGACTCTACCTGCAGGCCGGATTCCCATGTGCTGCTGACCATCCAACACAAAGCTTCCCATCGGCTGACCCTCTGGACTATATGCTGCTCCTTGGCTCACTGAAGGATCAAGAAGAAAACCTGATTGTAGTCAATCGTGGACACAGAGGAGAAAGAAGAGAAGACATACCAAACAATCAGCAATTGTTCCAGCTTCAGCACTGAAACGCTATATACAATATCTTGGCTGTCACTTTAAACTCAGGTTGTGCTTTTTATGAGCTGATTATGTTACCAGGACTAGAGAATAAAAATGCTATAGGGGGCCCAATAAACAAGTTTGTCAAGTCAGTTCACTTGCTTAGGATCTGTTTTTCTACTTACCTTTAATGCAAAACAGTGGAAGCCCATTGAAGTGCTATGTGTTTTTTCTTAACGAAGTAAGTACCTATTCTGTTCCTTTCTAATTACACAAAGTTGTGAATCTGGCGTTTGTGACGTAGGGCATTTATGATGAAACTTAATAAAACTACTCTCACCTACTCTGGAAAGAGTAGGGAGATTCTGGATGTGGCTTTTCCTATTTATGTGCACACTGTATTTGGCCTAATGTTTTGCGTGGTTAGTTGAGTTAGTGTTTTCCCCCTTTTTACCTGTTAATGAAAAAGAAATTTAATGCTACACGGGAAGAGTTTCCCAAAGGTTTAATAACTTTTTCAAAAGACCTTTAAAGTGAAGCAGCAGGCGAAATCCCCATCAAGTTAAAGTCCTTGTTAGTGACAACAGTCATCACCACATGGAGAACAGTTTTATCCCATAACCTCATGTTAGGAAACCACAACTCCCTAGTATGCTGAGGAAATGCATATTAGAAAGTGGAATGATTAACATGGTACCAGTTGTTGTGTAAAGTGTTACATATTCTAAATGCTTTAGTAGAAATGTAGAAAAGGTATTGTTATAAAAATCATATGTTTCACTGGGAGCATATCTGGTGCATTCTCAAACAAAAGTAATAATCTTTTAATATTTTCTGGCAGTATGGTACCATGTCACATTAGTAGCATATTGTGAATAGTCAAAGCAAATGAATGGATACAATGAGTTTTACAGCTCGCCCTCCAGAAGTAAAAGCAATGCATACACCAAGGAGTTGTGGGTAGCAAGAAAATGAGATTGTCCTGCTGATTGGATGCAGACAAGCAATGAGTAATTCAAGAGCTCATAGTCAAACAAACTGCTTGTGGCACTACTACTTGTACCCAATTACCAATTCAGAGAGAAAATAAAAAGCAGTTTCAGTAGAGTCAGGGTGGGAAATCTCCAATTAGCACCAATTAGCGAAGTTGCTTCCTACAGCGGAATTCTGGGGACATAAGAAAAAAAATAATCTCCCAGAATGCCTGGTTGAAGCATTTATTTACCAGGTGATGGGACTCCTGAAGAATAACTTGATGAGGATTTGCGCCTGTGGGACTTGAATACAGATACTACTTGGAACTTGCCTGCTCGATTTGACTGGTCAATCATAGGCTGTACTATTCTTCTTCTGGCATTAATAAACCTGCAACAGAATACAAAGAATAGAAGTCCTTTCATCAGCTTGCTTCTCTGTTTTGAGAACACCTCTGCTTTTAAAGTGACAGGATTTTAGCGTGCTGTGGAAAAGTGTTTTGCTTCACGTTGCTTTTTTAAAAGAGTATAATTTCACTTTAAAGGATTTTCCTCTAAGTGCTCAGAAATTGTAACTGGTAACACGCTTATCTTGCTAGCCAGCTTAAAGCTGGATTTGCCAGAAGGCTTTGAACAAGTAAATGCGACTGAAAACTTGTGTTAAAAGACAATTGTTTCTTTAACTTCTTCTAAGTGGCTCAGATCCTGGTTAAAGTTCACAGGCTGGGAGACTTTCTTTTCCCCTTTCCATCTTAGGGATCCAGCTCTCCTTGCAGCTGGCCATAAATGAGGACCAGGCTTTGCCACTCCGTGCTTTCACAAGGTATCGTTAGGTCAGCAAAGCCATCAATTAGGCTGTCTGAAGTTTTATCACCAGCGCAGCAGCAATAAGTGCCGGCCCAGAAAGACTTCTGCTCCTCTACAACTCCTGCAGTTGGAGCCTGTAAAGGCGAGGGTCGTTTGGAGGTCAGTGCCAGCTGGGGGCCACCTCTGTGTCCAAGCGGGGACACCCCGTGCAAGGCGACCGCCCGCCTGCCCTCAACTCAGGCACCTTTCAACTCGTTAGAAACCCCTAGTCACAGGTACATGTGGTTAATATTAGGCCTAAAATAACCTTTTTTTTTTTTTTT
>VXBQ01001792.1:676399-727368 GCA_013400175.1 Phainopepla nitens | reverse complement strand
TTTTTTTTTTTTTTTTTTTTTTTTTTTATCTCGAACTGGGGTGGTTGCCGAGGCTTTTGAGCACTGGTAAAGGCAGTTAGTTGGCAGCGGAGCCTGGATTTAATTTTGCTAGTAATCCAAAAATAAGTGCTTGCATATTTCTTATTAGCGTAATGCGCAGCAATCCACATCAGCACAAGCTAAGCTAAATTAATTTCCCTAAAATAATTTCAAAACTTCCCTATTCACAAAATATCTTTGAAAACAGGGCAATTTTCTATCACTCGGGAGCCACACTTGTTTTTGTCCCTGCTCTTTGTGTTTGAGAACACTTTGGAGCCTCCGTGCAGGTTTTGTGTGCTATTTCACAGCTCAGGCTTTCGCCTGGTGACCCTTAAGGAGTGCTAATGAAGTCGAATACTAGCGTTTAATCCTCTTCAGAAATACTAACATGCCCATCATCCAAAACAGCCTCCAATAATTGCCATTGGGCCCGATCCAACGCCTAGCAAAGTCTTTCAGTCAGTTAACTGAAAACTAAGTTCATCTGCTCATTTAGTAAATTGCTAGCCTTTATATAGCATCAACTCCGCAAGGCCTTTTGTCGTGCTTCCCTCACTCCCTCCCACTCTCTGGTTAAATTCCTTCGCAGATAATAAAGGACGGTGGCACACCTTCGACTGCATCTTCTGTAATCACAGTGGTGGAAATTTCATTAGACAGATGCATAAATTCTACAAGTAACACTAAAGGGCTCTTTTGCATCTTTCTGTTTACATCCAAAAGACATTCTTTATTCTTTAGGAAAAGTATCATTCAGTTGTCAGAATTGTCATCCTGCCTCAGAATTAGTCATGACTTCAGCTATTAAAATAAAAACTCAGACACAGTCAATATATTTGTTTATTCCCTTCTGACTGTGGCACAGTGAAGGCATCACTGCCAGTTCTGTGATTTTGAAGTGTGTTTCCGTCCTGAGAGACAAAGGTCCCCGATAGGACTTATTTGCTGAGTTACTTTCCAGTAATGTTGCTGCGCTGACCGAATGGAGCCTGACCTGAACCTCCTCCATCCAGCATGCCTTTTATCAGCTAAAGTTAAGGCCAATAGAGATTAACAGGAACGCCTGATAAGACTGTTTTCTCTTCTCCTATGCGCTTCTAATGGTGTATACAGATGGCAAGGTTTTAAAGAATGGAATGAACACTTATTTAGGCCTGTAAAAAATCACAGAAACACCCCCCGACACACGCACACACTTTCCATCTTACTAACCCCTTTTCTTCAATCAAGCCACTCTCCAGGAAAACCAAATTGCTCTTTCTTTTTTTTTTTTATTTAAACCCCAACCACTTTTATTATTTACATCTGGTGGTCCCCTTATTTATGTCCCTCTCCACTGCCCTGAACACACACCCCGGCTTACAGGGCTGCGAAGCATTATGGGCCTTGGCTCTCAGCAGGAGAACTCCACACTGTCTTCAAACAAATAATTAAGGGGAAGGTTAAAGGTTCACCCAGAGGTCATATCTTTGGATACTCCTCAGAAAGTTTACATTAGTCAGAAATGGGTGCCCTCTGAAGTGTTCTTTCAATGGGCCCGAACAACAAGGCAGAGCATTAAGAAAATTCTACATCCTTAAGGGTTTTGGGTAACATCTGCTTTACCTCTGAGCACAGAGATTGGGATACTGTGCTCCAGCCTTACATATTCCACAGTCTCCATAGACTAAGCCTTTGGGACGGGTGTTAAAAACCCCATCTTGCCCAGCCATTCACTCCTAGAGGAGCGTGGCCTTATTTTATGCCGCTGATGTGAATAAAGCCAGTCTTTCACTGCAAACTCTGCCGAGAGGCAATTCACTAGTTGTTTTGGAAATTGGGGCTCAAACCCTAAAAGTGAGTCCTCCATACTTGTTTTCTTACAAAAAAAAAAAAAAAAAAAAAAAAAAAAAAAAAAAAGTGATACAATTTGTCCAGTAATTTGTCCAGTTAAAACTTGTGAAAAATAGCTCTTGGGTTTGATTTCTGATTTCATTATTTCTCCTTTTGCACATCTGCATAACAGCAGGTGTAAGCAATATCCTCTAGACCAGCAACACCTCCATCTAGAGAGAAGATACACTGATGTATACTTGGAAAGATATAGGAGAACAAGCATTAGGCATCCAGGTAATTTTTAAATTCCATTTCTATGGCTCCTCTGAAAAATCTTGTTCATAAGCAGCATCAGTTATACCCACCAGTGGGTATGTCTGAAAAATGACACATGAGATTATTTATATTTGCAAGACTGCAGGTGCAAAACAGACATACATTTCAGGTGAAACTAAAAATCGAATCCTAGTTTCACTAGCAGTAGCTACATCATGTAATGCATCAGCACAATTGGTAGACAAGGGCATAGAATGCAGTGTTCGTGCGTTATTATTTATTCCTTATACTGCCCCATAAATATGCACAGTGCATAATAGAGACGTAGAAAACAGGGTCCCTTCCCTAGCCTTCACATTTTTTGAGGGCTGCTTTTGAATCCCTCTGAGAGCCATATCCAGAGCCAAAGTAAAGCAAAATACAGCCTTTTGCACAGCACTTCAGTTTGTGTTGCAGAAACACTCTGATGTTATTTAGGCACAAATGTCTTCAAAAGGCATTAAGAGACAGGTGAAAAAAGATAACACCAATGCCACTGTTCTCAGCATTATTTGGAACCCTATAAAAAAAGAATTCACAGCTCTGCTCCTGACACTAATTGCTTACCTTGTTCATACCCTTCACCCAGAGGCCAAAGATTGAATGGCCTGAAAAGATGAGTAAAATCTATCAAAAAGACATGGACTTTTTTGTTACTCTGCTGTTAATAGTAATTCCTATTATTTGGATGATAGCAGCAGTTAGAGGACCCAATGAAGCTCGGTCTTACTCCACCCCACACTTCACAAGCACACTGTCCAAGAGAACTCAGAGTCTGAACAGATTTCCAGGCAAAGCCTGGGGGAGAGGAGAGACGCCTTCTCCCTGTTTGCGGAGGGGAACAGAGACAGAAGGAGATTAAGTGACAAGGCCAAAGTCATACAAGAGATCTTTGGCAGAGCCACACACCCAACATAGATTTCCTCAGTCCTCTTTCAGCGCTCCTACAATCTGCTATCCATATGCTATCTTTCCTTTGTTCCCCCAGCTTAACAGTCAGGCACACTGGCAGGGGACTGCAAAGACAGCTCACATTGCCACTGTTTGTGCCTTACCTGCTGTGTAGATAAAGAGGGGTCATCAGCCTCCAGGGCTGTGAGGCAATACCTTCACAAGCTCTACATTCATGTGGTACTTGGTCCTCATTCCAGAATGATAAATGAGGTGTGTAATGTTGAGAAATACATGTCATTGACATAGCAGGCTCAATAAAAACTCACTCCCAGCATTTTGCAAATGACAGATTACCGACCTTGCTTATTCATACAATAGCCATTTGAATCGAAAGGTTTTTTGCATCTTGTATTTTTCTTTAATTGCTAGTTAAAGCAGCCACATCTATTTCCCACAGCCAGAGTCTGTCTTGCTCACTCAAGTAGTTCTGATTACTTTTGCGGGACAGTTTAAGAAAGCGCAAATGAACAAGATCTGGCTCAAAATGTATACAACAGTATGGACTTTTAAAGGAAGTGATTTCACTTTTATCTGCTTACAGCAAAACCCAGTAGAGCAGTAAAGGTGCACTAGTGAATATGCAATGTAGTCTGGTGATTTGGTAGCACTAGTCCTAATTGGTTCCTACCATTGATAATTAGCATGACAATATAATCTAAATATATGCATTTAATCACATCTCTTCAAATAGAGACTTGGTTTTCTTTGTCCAAAATAAATATGCATTCTGTACTTTATAGGAAGCTCTGTAATTAATCTTTTCCATATATTTATCACATTTTATCTCAAGTCATATCAAATGACGTTAAACTCAAATTTGCATAATACATTTTATTCTTATAATAAAATAATGTTCCGATAAAATCACAGAGACATATTTCTGCAAAGTGCAAAGAGAATAAATAGCAAATACTGATCTCTTAATCTGCTTCTTCAAATCTGGCACACTCAAAAATAATTTTGTTGTTGTTTCCACTGTCTTTTTTATACACACTGTACATATATTTCGAAACACTGTGACCACACCATAACCGAATCTGCTTAAGATTAGTTGTTGAAATGAACTGTTAGTGACTGTACTGATTGACAATCAGAATTAGAAACATCTCCAGCTTTACTTTATGGCTATCACGGAAAATTCACTTTAAGTATGTAGGGTCACAACAGGTCTTGTTTCAGGAGGATGAAGTACATGAATGCTTAGGAAACTATAACTCGTTCCCAACCGGGGGCCTAATCTGAACTCAAGCAGCGAGTGATATTTAACTCCCATCACTTGTCTGTATGTCTAACATCTTCTCTGAGATGAACTGGTGCCAAACTGAACCATTCCTGCCCCAGCAGCATAGACTGCTCCCCATGAGAAACTGAGGAACAACATGGAGCCACCATGTACAACGCAAAATTTCAGTGTCAGTCTTCAATCTGGATTTCCACTTAAAATATCCATCCCAGAAAACGAGGTGCTAAAATATTGAATTTATTTAACAAACCAGCCGCTGCATAAATCGGTTCTCAATTCTTTATGTGAAAACCAGAGAAATAAACAATTTTGTGAGATGAATTTACAATCAGTTCTTTAAAAGGATTAATGACAAGAAAAGTTTTGACTCAGTTTTTACCCAAGACACTTCTGCTCTTAGACTTGAAAAGAAGTACTGAATGAACATTGTCACAGACTTAGTCACAGAAATAATAAAAATACAAGTAATGACAATAGCAACACAAATTAGGGGTTAGAATTGTTTCCTGTCATCTGAATAAAAAAATAAATTTTTAAAAATTTTTAAGTGCCCAGGAGAACAGTCTTGCAAGATTTTTCAAAAACCTGCCAAATGTAGATGAGAAGCTCAACTCTTATTAAACCTACACAAATGGGAGCTGAGCTTCAAGAATAAATGGTCTAAGCACCTGCTTCAATGTTTTTGCTGAGTAAGAGTCTAAGAATGCATTCTAAAAAGTAATCCAAATGTTTTCACCTCAGATGGGGAAATAAATCCTTGCCTAACTGATATTTCAGTATTTGGACTATGAACATGTCAGTGTTTAGCTCAAGTGCATATGCTACACTGATCCCTTGTTGCCCAAGAATGCCCTAAGTTTGAAGGGAAAAAAACCAATGAAAGAGCCACAAAATATGTTTTCCTAAGTAACCTAGAAAATTACTTCTTTCCCAAGCAGTAAAAATAATTTTAAAAGTCATGAGCTGCTCAGAGCAATCTGAAAGAATGAATTAGAAAAGACTAATTTGCAGAAACACTTTTATCAATATCCACCCCCTGCCTTTACAGCAGTCTTTGTCTATCACCTAAACTTTAATCTGACAAAGTTAAATCTATTTATCTTAGTTTATTTAACTTCTCACTCCACTATGTATTCTAAACTGACAGAATTAGGTTTAGACAGTACGTGTATGTACAAAAATAGTTGAAAAAGCCCTTGTTTATGCTTCACTGAATCTATGCCACACCTGGTTACCAACTCATATTTGCAGCATTCCTTATAGGAAATTTAAAAAGCTGAGTTAGTCACCTGGAAATGAGCCATCTAAATAAGGCTTCCCTAAGTCATGAATATTGAGAAATGGAGTCAGTTATACGATTGCTTTTGAGAGGAAGCGGGAGGGACAGGTGGGTTTATTCCCTGGCAAAGCTTCACCTAGTTTTGGACAGCCTTAGAGAAGGAGAGTTAAGGGCTTTTTGCACCGACCTTCTAAAGCTTATTGAGACATCTCGCATCTGTCAAAGGTTTGCTTCAAAGGACCTAAGTCACCATCCACGTTTGGAGAAGACTCCAGAAGATGACAGAGAACAACTTAGCTGGGTGCCTGAGGCAGCCCGAGGTGGGTGCTAACCATCCCAAAGACTTGTGCCGCATCTTCTGTGTTTATGTTGGACCTCCCAAAAATACCTCGTGCCATTTGGAGCTGCCAATTGTTGGAAATCATGATTTTGCTCATCCTGTAACTGTGAGACTGTCCTAAAAAAATCAGAAATTTAGATAGCGCGCTTCCCAGTGTTTACTTTGCGAGTTTTTCAGTCATTGCGCCACATTTTTAAAACGCTCTTCTCAGCCACAAAATCTAGAAACTTGAAAAGATTCTCACATAACGATTGTCTCCTGGAGCCGGGACCTCGAGTTAACATGAAATAACTTGAGCCTTGCGATAAAATCATGAGAATTGGCAAGACGGGCAACTATTCACCTCAGAGGAAAATCCACCTCGTTAAACGTGTAACTCTCGGTTACCAGCTTACTCCTCGGGAGCGCGGAGAAACGCTTTGGCTCCGCCGAGGAAAGCCCCGGTGGCTGTCCCGGGGAGCGCCCGCACTGCCGCACGGCCCGGGGGAGCCGCCCTGCCTTCGCCCCGGGCAGGGCTCGGGTGCAGGGCCTTGCCCGGCCGGGAAGGAGCCTCGCCGCGGCCGCAGCTGGGGCTCCCCACGAGCCTGGCACCCCGCAGCACCGCCGGCCCGCGCCCCGCAGCCCTCACAGCCCTCACAGCCCCGCGGCCAGGCCGCACGCCGCCGTTCCACGGCGGGGGCAGCAGCAGCGCCGGCCCGGGAACAGCTATCGCTCCCGGCCGCAGAGCCGGGCTGGCCTCGAGGTCCGGCCGGGGCGGCCCCAGGGGAGGCCTCCCGCTGTGCAGCAGGGCGCCATGAGGTGGGGCCAGAGCACCGCTGCGGGCCGGGGGTGCGCTGCCCCCGCGGAGCCTGGGCTCGGGGCGCGGCGGGAGCGTGCCCGAGGAGCGCCGCTCCACACGCGGCCCGCCGCGGTGGGCGCAGCTCTCCTGGCGGGCTCCCAGCGAACCTCAGCCTCGCTGGGAAAGTACCATCCATCCCTTATCCCACCCCGGCTCCCGGTGGGAAACGAGCGCCTTTTGGTGCGTGCCACCTGAAACCACAGAACGCACGCCGGAGGAGGCTGCTCCTCTTTTGACAGTGCCATCAGGTCTCTCATATAGGTTTTTTTTTTTTTTTACCACGCACCGTAAAAATGATCTTTTAAAGATACTTGAAAGGAAGGGAGGAGGCAAACAGACATACTTCCTTAGCTATTCATATCTTACAGATAAAATATAAAGCCAATAGACACAAGCCGTAGCATTTAACCTCATCCTGTACTTGATTTATTGCAGATGAGAATCGACTAGAAACTGAATCACTTTGAAATTTTTACTACTGACATTAAAATTCCGTGTTTGTATACACACGTCTTGTGGAGATGTTAAATACAATTTTAGCTAATTTGGCATGCACTTTGATTTGCTAGCACTTAGAAATTCATGTTAAAGGTAGACAACAAATCTCCTCTAAAATCTTAAGTAATTAATGCATTTAAAGATGTGTTAATTTGTCATCTTAAACTCCTAGGAAAATATTTTCAAGACTAATTAGGGTCCAACAGTCTTGAAAATGCAATCAGGAGTTGAGGGACCTCATTTTAGGTAACTTTAAAAAAACCCAAACAAAGTGTAGTTTTTTAATAACATCACAGTCAAGTGTTTTACACCTATTTTTAACTTATCAATATTTAACATATTAATTTTTTTAATCAATTCTAAATTGACCGAAAAGGAGAGCTGTCAACAAATTTAACATCTGTTTAACTTCCCTGATCAAATAAGATTAAGGCACTAATTCTCCCTTTTACGTTTCAGTGGAAACTACCTAAGTAGCAACTTGCCAAAAATGCATAAAGGTGTTTAGCAATTATGTAGTGGGCATGTTTGAAGAGATCAAGGTGCGCTCACATGTCCTGTGCTATGGGTATCTCTGATTAGCTTGTCATCTACTCTGAAGAAGATGTAGCCCAACTCTCCTATACTATGTAACAGGCCAGCTGTTAGCTGTCTGTCAAGCACCTAAAGTGGACAAGTAGTCCAGGAGCAAAAATGTCACTCCTTTGATCTGGCAAGGAGCAGCTGCTGATTTATAGAGTAGGACTTTGTTCTTCCGTTCTATTTTACTTTCTTTCCTAAGGCAGAACCACAAAATCCAGTAGAAAAAAAAAAAGTGCCATTCTCTGCAACATCAACAAGCTCTGACAACTGCAACAGGGTTTTTCTTGGCCCTAACAAAGCTCTCAGGCATCTCCTTTGACGCTCACCTTTTTTTTTCCTTCTTCTTTTTGCAATGCGGTAGTTATTGTTTAATTCAGCTTCTGTAAATGGAATGGACTGTGGCCAGCAAGCCTGGGGCATAAACACACCTGTATGAAAGAAGCCTTATTGTAGCAACCATCTACAACCAACCTGCACATGCACTACCAGTTCGTGAGTTCAGAAGGAATGTTCCATTTTCCCTAACAGTAAATTTTGCCTTAAGATAACTATTTTTTGTACCCACTGCCCTGTCTTGACCACAAAGCTTGTACACTTTTTCATTGTTATTAAAATGTGAAGAAAAAAAAAAAGTGTATTTTTCTACCTGTCAACCAGGGAATGTCAAGAAATTGGATCCAAAGAGCCCACTTCTAAAAAACCACAGCCAAAATATATTTATAGAAGGACACTGCTGAAAGTTTGAAAACTAGGATCCTAAAGATGTCTGTTCTGTTTCAGACATAGTGATGTAGTTGCAAGCACCTCCAGCTTATACTGCTGCAGATTCTCCTCAAAAAAAGCATTTGGCAAAACAAGAAGTCAGTAAGAAATAGCATTTGATGCTACTAACCAGATTGCAGCACTGCCAGCCCAGAGACAATGCTCCGTGTGTTCTCTTAGAAGGTGCTGAGCAGATTCCGTTAGGTGATCTGTTACTACACAAGCTGTTAAAATCCTGCCTCACCCATTGGTATAGCAAGAGAGTTTTCCTTTATTTCCCCTATGATCTGTTTTCAAGCCTATAAGCTAAAAACCCAAACCTACACGGGGCAACAAAAGGCTGCAGTATAACACTGCTGAAGAACAGAGAATCTGTGTGTTTGACCCTGGTTTGTGTCCACACACATGCTGTGTTCACATTTCTTTATCCTGTAACTTAAAAAGCAGACAAAAAGGTATTACAAAAACAAAGATGGGAAGAGGTGAGTGTGGTGGGGGCGATATCATGACTACAAGATCTTTTGCATATATGTAAGCTTGTGGAAATAAATAAGAACTATTACAGCCAGAGTCCTAAGGGAGGCAGGAAAATGATGATGTACAGGATAGTATAAAATGATATATTAAAAACTGTGCTGTCAGTGGAACAATAGAATATTAAGCAAAAGTCCATAATAATTGGCAGATATTTAGCTGTAGACATCTTTCTTTGGTTGGTGGGTACTAAAGTATACGTGAGAGGAAAGAGAACTAGTTAGGCAATTAGAAGTAATGGGCATAAATAATACACTATGTATAAATACATCTCCTCCTTTCCCAAGTTATAGCTCTTATCTGGATACATCTAATAACCTCTCAGTAAGTCATACCTACATGCTGATATCTCTTGTGTTTTGCTCTTTGCACTGTCTGGGTACTGGAGATTCTGCTTATGTAAATCTCTCTTTCTGTAGATGTTGTTTTCCCTTTAAATTTTACAATACCAGTGGCAAAACTTCATCAAACCAGAGGGTCTAATGTATTAGTAGTTAAAGATGTGTCAACACCACACACACCAGAGACTGCAGCCTGCCCTGTTATGGAGTACGTGCTTCACAGTGATGAACTGGTAGCAGAACAAGTGTGGGACAAGTATATTAAATATGCTAAAAAGAAGAGGTAAATATATAGATCTTCCCAGTGTCATACTGGTGAAACTTTTCCTATCTCTCATCCCATCTTGTGTTCTCTGTATTCCACATGAATCAGGGGGAAATGTTCTGAAAACATTTTTGAGAGCTTGCTACATATGAGCATGTTTCATGGATACTTGTGTCTTAGCTCTAAGCCAAACTGGTTTGGGATGAAAAAATTGACAATCTCTGTGGAGCCGTTTCCTCAGCCTATCACTCCGTTACTCAGGCTCTCATATTTTCTGACCTTCATCTCTCCAGGGCTCAGCCTTGCTCCCTAGCCTACCTTGCTGGCTCCTCAGAGATAATTGCAAAGTACAGCTGGCAAGTCAGTGATAAATCTTGCTGGTGGTCTGCAAGGGTCCTAGATGGCCAGATTATGCTGTGATTGAGGACATATATGTGAATGTTACACCATTTCTTGTCTCTCTGCTGTTTTGAACAAGCTTCTGTCTTCTGATCAAGCAAGGACTGAAACATTGAAGGTTTGCATTTTCTAAAACATTTGAAAGGCTGGGTTCTCCTGATTTCCGTACTCATCTGGCTTATGGGTAGAGCAGAGCATTGGAGAAGCCTGTGCTCAAGTGCACAATGTTTCAGTTGTTAGCTTTCCCAGCTAAAGAGAGGTCTTTTAATGTATTTTTCTTTCTTCTGTCAAAGGATGGGTAGCTGGAGATGTCTTTTTTTAATGCAGTCATTGCCACTTAAATAGCTCATGTGAAAATTAAATCCTACCGCAGAAAGAAACTTGAAACGCATTTCTTCAGTCAAAACTGGCTAGTTCTGTAATGTGTTCCACTAGCCCATATTTTGCATACAATTGACATATTTGTCATGAAATGAAATCCAATCTATATAACCTATCTAATATTTACCTTTCTTTCTTTATGAGAGCAGTTTGGAAACTGTGTGTGATCTTACCTAATTTTAATAACTGGTTGCTGATGGATTTCAACATCAGCTCTGACTGTTCTGACTGATAGGATGTTGAGGCTTAATTTTCAGAATTTCGCTAATTGTTCCTACACTGCGTAGAGGTAAAGGCATCTAAGAATATGTGTATAAACCTGCATTTGAGCCCACAAAACTGGTAATGGCAGGGCCATATCCAACTATGTTAATCACTTCATCCTGGTCTAGTAAAGCACTCACATGTATAAGGCAAATTTTCAAAATTACCAAGTTCTGTTATCAAAGTCATTGTAGGCTCTGCAAAGCTAATCCCAAATGTTCAGTGAATTTCTGAGTTAGAAGGCAATACTAGCAAATGAGTGTTGATATTAGTGCCTAAATTGTAGATGATCTGCTCTCAAGGATTTTTCTCTCTGGTTAGATGTTCCAGAAATCACCAGAAGGTGGACTTAGATACCTAAATACATTTTTTTTTTGCTTAAAAAAAAATAAAAAAATCCATCACTTAACACTGAAAATGCCTGAATTCTCTAGGCATGTAGATTTCTACTTTTTAAGATCCCATCCCACCATCATTTTCACTGCTGCGTATTTGTGTTTCCTAACAATCAGTTACTTTCTGCAGTAACCATGCTCTGTCTCTGAGTTAGACACTTATGTCCAATCAGGATTTCTATGGATCCTTTTAGACAGACAGACAGACATCTTAGGACAGGCCTGTTCATCCTTATAATAACAGAGATAAATATCTCTCCTTTTTAGCTGACACCATAATTATTTGACTGTTTATCTGGAAAGAAGATCAAGTTTTACCTCCCTATCCCGTCTGATTTGGAACACAGACATGAGCATGGGTCCATCACATTCTAAAAGAATATCTGAATCTCCCACAGAGTCAGTACAGTAAACAAAGCCCTTTCAGTTCATGTTCTGAAGATGTTCCACCCAAATTAAGCAATTTTACAGCCATAATTAACAAGCAATTTCACACATCTGAAGTTGGAGCCTTAACCAAGAGGCTGTACAGTCAAGCCCATGTTCTTAATTAATTTTGTTCTACTGACTAGTCGTTACATACACAAAAGAACTGGAAATTAGGAGAACAAGAAAGGCATGATAGTGAAGGAGAGTAAAAATGCAGCATTATATTCAATAGCCCATTGATTGAGAAACTCAACTCAATTTGAACAGTTAAGACATTGATTTAAATCAAGACGAAGAGAAGACCTGCAACCACATATTCTATTTAACAAGTGAATTTTCTAGCCAATGAGCCATTGAGGATAGCACTCCCTCTACCCCATTTGACTCTTGTGTAAAGCTTGGTATGACTGATGTACGACAAGAACTTTGGCTGAGTTTGGCCCTTGGGGAAGTTTGGCCCTTGAGGCAAGACTAATTTTGCATTGAAAGTTGTGTCACTGTGGAACAGGTTACTGCCTATTTCTCATTATATTTGTATTTGTGTTCCTACTCTGTCCTGGAAGTCCTTCATATAATAAAATAGTCATGGGCAGAGCAATATCTCACTTTATGGTACTGCTAGGGTTGCAGTTCCAGATTTCTCAATTTTATCCCATTCAAGCAGTTTTGTGCATGCTCACCAGTGGAAAAAAGTAAGTGTGGACCAAAAGTTCTTAAGCTTCTTGAGACTAGATAGCAACTAGATGATGCTGGAAAATTCAGAGGTTGCAAAAGCAAAAGATTAACTAAAACTAAAGATTGCAGGGTTTGTGCTTGACACTCACATGCAACTCAAATGTGATACATATCTAGCAGACACATATATATTAATGAGGAAGTATTTTATAAAATATGCTACACAGATCTTTTATTGTGGCTTAATTAATTCGTAAGCCAATATCATAATAACGCTTTCATAAGAAGTTCAAGCCAAGTTTTACAGCATCTTTAACCAACCTTTAAAGAAACACAAAATTTAAGGTCAATAGAAGTATTATGCAAAACAAACAAAAAAAGCCAATGGAGAGAGAAAAAAATGCACCAAATTCACAGGCAGCGTCTTCAGACAAAGTAGTTCAACATCTTACTTTCATGCATAAGAATTTAAAAATTAATTTGATGAGAAATAAAATTAACTATAAATGGAACAAATGCAATGTTTTTATTTTAATTCCTTGTCCAAACTGAATAAAACTTACAAATTACAAATGCAGATTGACTAGTAAAGGAGAGTTAAGTTTCCATTTCCTTTTCTTGATTCTTCCCCAGCTGTTACTAGTCTTTCCAGTGTGGCTCTATTATCATCCACAAAATTTTTAGCACTGTTGTAATCACAAAAGCTATGCTTTATAAGTCACATGAAGTTTAGCAGACCCTAGTAATATCACAAATATTTTAATCCTAGTAAATTTTAGTCTAAGACAGCACAACCTGTGGTGTCTCACCTGAGTTCTCAGAGATGTTTCAGGAAGTGCATTAGCTCTATGAGTCAGTGAAATAAATAAAAACAAATATAGTGGTCAATAGGAAAAGAAGAATTTAGCACTCTAAAAGGGTTTTGACAGAAGCCTGCTTTGAAAAATTCCACTGTATTTTATGTATGTCCCTTAAGCACCAATCAGTTTTGCTGAGATGAGTGATCTAGTTAGCTGCCTAATTTTTGATGCCTGATAACATGTTCCCAGTTTAAAAAAAAAAAAAAAAGTATCTGGTTAGTTCAAGAAACTAGGGTCTATAAAAGAACAAATATGAAAACATCATAATGTGAAATCCCACAAATTTCACAGTTCCATGTTCCTTATTTCTAGGACAAATCTGATGCAGAGATGTGCAGCTAAGATGGGTGCTTACACTTCATTTTCAAGTGTAGTAAAAACAGATCAAAATATGAAAGAGAAAATCTTTTTGGGCATGTTTTGCATCCAGACCAAAGCCCCCCATTTAATCCTTCTGCCAAATTTATTCCAAGTGCTACCAAGACCATGCTCTGTTTTTTTCCAATGTAGCACAGACCTATAATAACTGCTTAAGCATGCCATACAGTATTAATCTTCCTCATGAGTGCTGTCCCAAACCAGTTTCCATGGAGAGAAATTAAGAGGTATGTACAGGCAAAGGAGAAAATATATGGCTAGCCAATGATATAGAAAGGCTCTTTAGATACAGAAAGGCTATTTAGATGGCAGCTGTGGTAGAAAGGAAGTATTTTTCAACTGAGATTGCTGAACTGAGGGGAGGACAGCACTAGACAAAGTGAAAGAGGGGAGAATGGAGGTGGGGGGGAAGAGACATCTATGCTAAAGTATGTTTCAACATTTTTTTTAAAGAAGACAATTTTTATATTGATCCAGAAAAGAAGGGAGGAAGGCTGCTGAAGTGCCTAAAGTAGGAGGTGATTTTTTTTGATGTGTGTGTGAAGCACCAGCATTTGAAGCATTAAGGAGGGATAAAGAACTGGGACTTAAAGTCCTGGGAGAGAGGGACTACAGTTGTCAAGGTGGGAAGACATGAAGGCAGAAGCAAAAGAGACTGTTGAAGGGGAAATAGGAAGAGGGGAGGACACTGGAGGTATGAGAAAAAGAACACTAGGAACACTATGAAATACATTTGGGCTTGAGACAGTGGAAATAAATGTGTGAGGAGTATCAAGAAGCAAAACTCATATTTAAGAATGTCTTGTAGAGTAATGTTGCTCTGGGTTCACTGTCAATTTTGTTTGCCAGGTTATAAATGCATAAAATGATACTAAAACATGAACTTCATTTAGACAATACTCTGTTTATTGTAAGTTTGTTAGCCAGGCAATCTGCAGTAGCTGCAGCTGTGGCTTGCTCCATCTCATCAGTAATTTTAACTCTAATAGTCATCAGTGTGAAGCTTTCCACAGTATTTTAAAGTGATACTTTCCTCCCAGTTCTTGAGTTCTGTTATGTTTGAATGGACTATGTATCCTTTAAGATATAAATAATTTGCCCTGAGAATCACCACAACACAGCTACACTTCGAAAAAGAAGATGTGAATATGGTTCTGATAAACCTCTGCAATATCTGTTAAAAAATCCCCCAAACAAACCACAAACCCAAAATGCAGCTTTGAACAGTTTATGGTTATCTATAATCAGTATTTTTCTCCATAATATAGTCCAAAGAACCAACTCCTGAAACAGTGTGCACCTCTGTGAGAGGATGGCCTCTACATGCCATCAGTTGTTTAATCCTCTCTGTTTGTTGTGTGTGGAGCATGAAGTAGGCAATAGCTTACAACTGCTTTAAACAGTGCCTGCCTGTCCTATGACTTTTCAAAAGATCCCAGGATGAGGTTAGCATGATAAGGAGCTTGATTTCTCTAAGCAACAGTTATTCAGACTGACGTCACCTATTCATTTACTGCAGACCATACAAAAAATATAAAAATAAGAAAAAAGACTCAACAGTTGGACTTAAGTCTGAAACGGCATCTACACTATCATTACCACCAAGCGCATAAAACCTGAGCTTGATGTTGGCCTACTTAAAATTACTATTTTGCTGTGAAGGGTTGGCAAAGTAATTTATAAAATGACGGGGTAAAAGTAAGAGAAGTCCAATTAAAAGCTTTTTCTTTTCTTTAAATGAGAGTGAACAGAGTAGGACTGTTTGAGTTTGAAGCACTTACTGCCTTTGTACATTTGTCTTTCTTAACTTCTATTAACTGATTAGACTTCCCTTAGAAGTAATTGTTCATTGATAGATAATTGTATCATTGTGGCTTCTTATTGGAGAAAAGTATTACATCCACACACTTAAGATAGATAAAACCAGATGGATGTATCTGCCTGTCCATCAATCTCTGTACTCAAGAAGCCTTTGGGTATTTTTAGAGAATTTAAATCAGTTGCAAACAAAAGGGGCATTTTAAAGAAGGAAAATACACTTAATTAAAAAGATGTCAAAATTATTTTATTGTCAACATCCACAATATCTGTGACACGGTGATGTTGTGTAACTTGAATACTAGTTCGCAGAACCATAATAAGTAGCTATTAGAAAAAGCAGGGACTTATTATTAGTATCCCCACAGAGTTATCCTCTAAATTATTTATACTTGCAACACTTTCACATAATGGCAGTTTTAAATTCAGGCAAACAAAGCAAACCACACAATAAAGAGAGGGGAAGAAAATTGTACAGAAACCTTTTCTGAATATATGTAGTTAGAAAGGCGAGTCAAACAAACTAATCAGATTTTGTTTCCCACTCAAATTCTCATGAGATTTGCAATAGACAGCATCAAAGCTTTCTGGGGTTGTGTCACCTTGATAAAGGATTGAACAGCACGGTATCTGTTTTATGTCTCACATCTAAAATGTAAAGGAATGCAACTTTATTTGTCTGGTGCAAGTTTGCTTATTGTCTTTGAAATTCCACAGCAGACCCTCCACAAAAAGCTTAGCTATCAGAAGGGTGCAAATAACACCAGAGCCTTGTGCTCTCTTATGTTCATCCCCTAGGTTATGGTGCTAGGTTTGCATAGGAGTTGGGGGGAAGCAGCAGGGGAGGATTGTTGGTTTTATATAAACTTAGCATTGTGAATTACTGATCCTGCTTTCCACAAATGCTTTACTAATACACAGTGGAATAATTAATACTTCAGGAGTAAATGATTTTCAGAAAAATTGAGATGGGATGCCTTTAAAAAAAAAAAAACACAAACCAATCCTTCAGCCAAACTCAAGTCTGCTCAGTGCAAAGATAATTTGAGTTAAATTGAAGAGAAAATAGCTCAGACTGAAGACTCTAATGGTCTCCTTCTGATCTTAAACTGTTTGCATTTATGAACATATAAAGATCATCCTGTTCACTTTCCATTAACCAACCTATGAAGTTTTGTCTTAACCATCAAAACAAATTCCAGCTGAAATCACTTTCTTATTAGATTACTGAGCAGCTACATTTGGTTACTTTAATAACAAATTTCTACCTCACAAAAAGGAAGAAACCCAGCATGTTCTTTCCCCTGTAACAGAAGTACATAGCTAAGTACTCTCAGCTTTTTGTCAGTCACAATAAAAGCAGGTTTTAAAAGTACCCAGTTATTCTGAGTGCATCTTGTTCTGGGCATTTGGTTTAAGGTACCCAAAATAAAGACACAATGAAAATGCTAGCATTCTTTTTAAGCAAAATGACCCTTACATGTACTAAAAATATTATTTGCCTTATGCTACTTCAGTTGCACAACAGCCCCCTCATTGATTACCGTCGAGTTACATTAGTTTAAAATTGGAGTAACTGAGTAGTGGATCAGGTCCTATAGTCAGACATATGTTTTCCACTAGATAATGGCTACTTATATATTTATGAATTTTAAAATGCTTTTCAATTCAATTATCATTGTTACTGTGTGCAGGAAGTAAAGAAGTAAATTGCAACCAAGCTTTCAGGGGTTTATTCCCTCATGAAGCACTTGTATTTCAAGTGTCAGGGGAGGGCAACTGTATTGTGCCCTCTACATAATAAATGACATTGTTGAATATTCTTAATATTTTTCTGTTTGTGGATTTAGGGACAGAATTATTACCTGTTGCTATGTAAAATATAGTAACAGATAGTATGCTATCATGTCTTTAACCAAGCTGCACAGAAAGTTTCAAGGAGGTTCAAAATAATTGGTACTCAGATCTATTCTGTTCTGGTCACCCCTAGAAACAGAAAGTACTCACAAAGTGATAAACAGCTTTCAGGCAAATGCATAACTCCAGTGTCAATTGGAGTTATGTGCAGACACTCAGAGCAGAAATAGTATATAGCTCGCCATTCCTGAACATGACAGTCATAATAAACCTTAACCTCAACATTCCCTGCTTTCCTCAACCACAGCTAAAAATGCTACACACATTTATACCATCTAATGAACCAGACATTAAAAGGAAACCACAAATCTATACCAGTAGATTATCAGGAAGAGAAGTGTGAAGTGAATACTGCTCATTACAGTAGCATGGTAGTTACAAAAAGGAAAGACCTAATAAATCACTGTTGTCATCCTTCAGCAAGAGTAGGGGATAGTCTGCCATTGGAGGTCCCACCAGCTGCTAAAATAACTGCTTGTAAAGTGGACAGTGCAAACATATAATGCAAAGTCCTTGGGGACAGAAACTCAGACTCACCGTGGTGAACCTGGAAAAGAATGATGGATATTTATTTTACTCTTCTTTGATGGAAATACAAAGGAAGGAGAGACTATGGAGTGAAGGACTTTGAGTTTGAGTGAATTGTGTCTGTTTTTTAAGTTTGCTACCTACTCTGTTTCTTAATGTGTATAAACCAATTAATTGTAGATGATGATTTGATTTTGAAAAGAAGGGAGAGGTATAAGACTTGCCCTTTCAGAAGCAAGTAGATAAAGAAAGAGTAGGAGTGAGTGGAGTTTAGAACTGACTCCTTTTCCACCCACACCTTCTTGAAGCCAGGGAAACATCCAGCACTGAAATGATCAAAACCTATAGCAAATAGTGGTCAGTAATGAATACGTATCACCATAATGAGCAAACACAAAGAACAAAACTCTGCTATTGTTATGCCTCAGAGACACATTTCAAGCTATTCCTACAGTTTCACTAATAACCAAACCCCCGGTCTACCTGATGCTCAGTTTCCTGTTGGTTAATAATATTAATAATTATTTCTTCCCTGTCTCACCTCTCACTTTCCTTATTTTGACATGATACATTTTCTATTGTGTTTGAGACAATTTGACAATAAAGGGTACAAAAACATCTAGCTACTAATATATCCATTCCTTTACACTGCACAGGATTTACCTTCCTCTGATTGAAATTCTGATGATGGCTGAGGGCCTGATTGCACCAGCTACAATTACTAGAGTCTGGTTTACAATTTGTTCTGTAACTGTTATTCACAAGTAACTTTTCAAAAGTCTTTCTAAGATTTTTTTATGTGGATAATTAGACTGATATTTAAGAATTCTAATCTCATATAAATGCTCAATCAAAACACATATTTTCCTGTGAGCTAAAAATGTCTAGATTTCAGTTTTGATTCTCAAAAGAATGTTATTGTTCCTGCAGAACGTGAAATGGAACATAAAAGAGTACTTTACCTCACCATTTGAATTGGGTAAATTTTTTTCTCCTATTTTTTCTTTATTTTTGAATGTTTAATTGATTATTGTTGTCTGGGTTTTGTTTTGATTTTTTTTTCCTTAATATTTTTATCTGCTTCTCCTGTAAGTGTGGATTTACTGCTTTTAAAAAATCTACAAAAAAGAATATTGTCCTCATTTTGTGCTTTTTATTTTGTATATTTAATTCTTAATAAAAAATAGAAATTTTCAATTTCAGGACCCAATCAGTTATCTGTCTTGCTTAAGGGACTCCCAAAGAGAATAACAACTAATTTTGACTGTATGATGAGTATTCCAAGATTCACCTTTTTTTACAAGCCACAAAACTAATGCTGGTAATTGACTTTTGGCAAGTACTGGTAGGAACTGGACTAAAACTTAGAGCTCAAATTGCAAATACTTTGGCATATGAAATACTTTCTTTTCCATAAGATAAACCTTTCACCTAGTGGTAGATGGGTAAATGACAATGTCCTCATGACTGTCTAGGTTAATGCCTCCCTTAGAAAGGGGAGAGGAAAGAAAAGGGTTTAAAAAAGCCCAGTAAATAATCTTTTACCTTTGCAGACAGTAAAAAGAAATGCAGTTCAGCAATCAGAAAGAAGAGGAAAAAAATGACCCTTGGAAGTGGGAGGGCAGAATATAGAGATACAGAAGGAATTTATTTCTACAGTGTGCGGAAAAGCCATACACCTGAAATGGCTGGTTCTTGTTCAACTACATTTGTGGGCAAACCCGCATTTTTTGTTAGAGAAGCACAACTTAAACCAGAATATGGTAGAATTTGGTATCTCCATGATCATGTTCCAATATGAGTTATTAGAATCTCTGGTTTAAAAAGGAGAAGAATGTTGATGTAGACTTCAGAAATTGTGGCAGCAGGCAAAACAACTTTTTGCACTTATGATGAGAAAATACATAAGCTTCTCTGCATTTTCTTTTACTTCAGCTCTATTTAGTTTTAATCCAAGTCTATTTAAAGGGATTTCTTTTAGATACATTTCCTATTAAGCAGATGAACTTGAGATTATTTGTAACATGTAGCTCATCTGAAAACAGATGCCATCATCATCTTTCTGATGAAGTGAACACCATGGAGAGGGAGAGCAAAGTCAATTCACTTTGGCTTCCAGAGAAAGAAACAAAGGCCAACAAAAGAATGAGAGGTAGAAGTGTGCTGAAGTGGCACTTGAGGACATGGTTTAGTGGTGAACATGGTGGTGGGGCTACGCTGACAATAGAACTTGGTCGTCTTAGAGGTCTTTTCCAACCTTAACAAATTTATGATTCTATGATTCTGAGTGTCGTGATCCAGCAGTTTTCAGGGACCTAGTTCTAGGCTATCACAGGAATAGTAAGTCTGATTTTCCCTGGTTTTGCATGATGTAAAACGTCCCAATTACAACAAAGTTTCTCTTCATTTACTTTGGGACAAGCAGGAGTGTTATCAGATCAGAACTTTCCAAAATTTTACATCAGATGGGTCGCTTCCAACTCAGAATATTCTGTGATTCTATACTTTACAGTATATAAATTGCAGGCACAGTAACTATGCGAGCTTGGAGGAAGGTACAAGTAATAAGCATCATGCATCCTCTTTCTTTTTCCTTTAAATAAAACTATTTTATGTATTTGAAGATTATAAGTAAACAAATTGATTAAAGCAGCCATTGCTTCATTGCCAGGTCCTTTTTTCTTAATCTTGAGATTCACAGCAGAAGTGAAGCATGCATGCCAGAGCACCTTCTGATTTATCGGACACTGATATTTTTCCTGATTTTACAGTGGATGGAAACAAGAACCTTTATGCCCTTTTCTGAGCATGCCAGTGTAAGCAAAAAGTACTGTGTTTCCATTGAAACAATCCATGTTACAGGTAGCTTGCATCCCCCTAAATGGCTGTTTCTCGGAAGTAAGTTACTGTGCAAAGTCAGGGTCAGAGTAGGCTTGTTACAGAGCAAGCAGCAAGAACCCATGGGGAGGGGCATTGCTGGAGAGGAGCCTGTGGGGATCTTTCCCCACTGTATTGTCTCCCTGGTGGTATATCCTGCATTATTACTGCACATTGTTCATTTAAAGTCACCACATACAGCAGAAACAATTCATACACCCCAAATTTGCTGGAGTAAATGTTCATAAAATTTGTGCCCTGAGGTGAAGGTAAAACACCTATGTCAGGTACATGTTTCGTAGTGTGGCTTACAGATGTCTCTCTCTGATTTCATGTGCTGGTGAATAGTAGTGAAGACTAATATGCTGGTGGAGAGTATTGAGGGCTGTAAAAGCTCTGTGGTGGTACAGATTTTACTGTAAGTTATCTTCAGTCATTTGTTATTATCTCCATGTCATGACACATGAAAAGAAGGAAGAGATGGACACAAACTGCTGCAGTCCTTTGCAGGAAACTGCCATGTGTCTATGTGTCGTCCTGCAAAAAAAAAGCTGTTTGAGTAAGTTATTTCAAATGCTATTTGAGGACTGATTCAGAATTCAGAATTGAAATATGAGGAAAAACTGCAGCTCACCTCTACAGTCTTCAAAGGAGGAACATGGACAATCAGAAGGAGAGACTCAAGGAATAAAACTTCTTTCCAAATATGATCCTAATTTGCCCCAACCACTGCCTCACTTAGATTACCTACACAGGGACCCAGTGTGACATTCTGGGAAAGCCAGAGAATGAAGCAGCAAAATGCATTTATATTTAGGATAAAAATATTTTTTAATAAAATGCTTTTATGTTATTTTAATGCTTTTCCACCTAACATATTTTAGTGAGATTTTTAAATATATTTTTATCTTATGCTATAATATGTTGTCACACAACATAAAAAATATGTCAGTATGATATTCCAGGAACAAGCTTTTGCAGTTTTTCACCAGCTCAAATTTGTTGCTTCAGTGTTGAATTACTGTATGAACACCTCTGTGGAAGCACACAGCTCCATCTCAGTGCTGCATTCTGGTATCTGTGTGCTGTTCACAGGCTGAATCCACTTCCTGACTTCACTACTAATAGTTCTTGTAACCTTGTCAGGTGATCGAATACTTTAGGGGACAGATTTCCAAAACTACCCATGTATATAAAACAGATATATGCGTTGTATTTATAAAAGTATGTGAGGGTTTTGAAGTTGACCCACCTACTACATGGATATGGCACACAGTGAGCTTTGCATCTCAGCTGGAGCTTCTAGGAGCTGCCTTATTATGACTAATGAGTCTACAGATTAGGTGTCCTGGACTAGTTGTCCAAAAGAGGAAAACCAGAAGTTTCTGAGTAGAGTTGTAGGAAGTACTTGCAGTAAGCACAATCAAATAAAATTAACATAATGCTGGACTTCAGCAGAAAACACTTACCTCAGCCAAGATTCATAAGGAGATTTTGGACTCATCTTTAATTTTGCTTTACTATCATACCCTATTTCAAATCTAAAGGAATTGTTGTAGCCAAACTGATGCTCAAACCACTGCACTGTTTCTGGGTTTGTCTGTGATTTCTGGAGAGAAAAAAATCCTTACATTTAAGCCAGAATTTTGACATACAGAAATAAACAGAAAGTCGTGTGGCTGAGGAATAAAGTTCTTTCTCAGAACTGCTTTTATGCAAACACGACCCTCCAGAACCTCAATAAGCCAAAGACTGTTGAGGCTTGCTCTCCCTGATTTAGCAGTTTACTTAAGCATGTGCCTGTCTATAAACATATGGATAACTTCATTAACATGACTGAGAGTTAGGCAGGTGCTATGACAGCCTAATGGAGTTGGGCCTTGTCTGAAGAATGAGTTCTGAGTGTTTGTTCTTGAATAAGTCAGCCAACAGTCATCTTGGCTTTTGCTGAGCAGACTACTTTGTCCTTTGTTATCAGTGGCCTTTGACTAAACTTAGCAATAGGATGCTCAGCAAGAGTGAAAATTTTTGGTTGTACATAAAATTATTTTAGCTCACTATAATTAGGGCCATAGACATCAGTCATGAATTTTATTTAAAAAAATGCTAAACTTATGATTCACTTAAGGAAAAAAAACATCTGTGAGTAAGATGGCATCTACTTTTCATCCTTAAAGAGAGTAAAGTCTGAGAAAGGATGAATCAAGAAAAAGGCCAATGAAACAGGAAGTAACTGAGAAAAGATATTATTTTGAATCAAATGGGTGGCTTTTTGCTGAGTTCACTCCCCAGATCTGAGTAGCAAGACCTTCAAGGGATCAGCAGTACTCCATCTTTCCCTCCAGAAAGCAATATTGTTCTCCGGTGTGGAAGTGAACTCTAAACTACTGTGCCTTCATTTCTCTCCTCCTGTTATAGCTCTGATTGACTAAACTACTGGGTTTCAGTAGACACTGAAAAGTTAAAGCTAAGAGAAAGAAAGGCATCCTGGAAAACATACATGGACAGACCTCACCACATTCAAGACCTTCACAAAAGAGTACAGTGTTAAGAAAGTTCCACATGGTTTTAAAGTTAATAGAAAAATCCTGATTTATTTTTCAATATATACCCCAGAAATATTCTCAGTGTCTTCCAAAGCACTTACTGGCTGCTTTACAGGACACTCTGCCCATCAACATATAATATATTCATTTTTGAGATATAGCGTTGCTTTTAAAATGTAGGTTTTGTTTTCCTTTGCTTTGTTCCCTCCATGCAAAATGGAATATTCTTCCTACACAGAGAAAGTAGTCTTTATTAAACTTGCAGGCTTACAAATGAACAAGGCCAGACAATGCAAAGAGCTGAAGAAACTTTTTTTGGGGGTTGATTTATGTTGAAACAAGCAAGTGAAATACAGCATATTTTATATTGTCTGATAAAAGGTGGTTTATAAAAAGCCCTTCAAAATGCAATGTTTTGAAACCACAATGAAAAATGAATTTTTATAAGTCTTGTTTCAGTGATAGTCTTGGCCAAGAAGAGACTTCTACTATACAAATGCAATACAGAATTTTGACTTGAGAAATTCTACATGTTTTACATCAATCATTGAATTTAGGTAAGGAATCCAGAACAAAAGGAAAGAAGTGATAGAACCAGTAGATATAACAAAATTATTGCAATCTATTTAAGGTGAGAAGCACATTCTGGACTATAATTTTCCTGATAATGCAGAACTGCCCCTCTCTGAAGACTGAAATTTTTAATCTATTTCTGCTTTCATTGGTATTTTTTAAGACGAAGCTCAGTTTCTCCTGGAAATTGCTCTTTCATCATTGGTAACATCAAACTAACGAGTTCACCATTCCAACCTTATCCTCCAAATAACAAACAAAAAGGAAGACAGCTGAGCTTTCAGAGAGGTGTAGAAAGGCCTACCATTCTGGATTATTCACTTTTGTGTACCAGTCACTAGACAGACTGGCTCTGAAAATTCCGACTTGGGAAGATTTTTGCCAAGCCAGCATTCCTGATTCTGCCTTGACCCACATGTGGGATATATACATCATTTAATGCAAAGCAATACAAATTAATAAGATAGCCTTAATAGGTACTGTGGGCCTTTGTATGCGTTGAGCATGGAGTTGATCAAGTAAGGTGCAAAACATCCATAAATCAGCTTTAGTCACATTTTTCTGAGCAGAAATGTTTTGTCACAGCATGTGCCCTTTAGGGATCTTATGTTGTTCAAGTACTTCTTCCTCTTCACTTATTTTTGATGCTAAATAGTGAGAATATTATACTTTAACTGTTCCATTGGGCCAGGTTTCGCTGGAGGTAAATCACTTTGGTTTAGTTATGCTGATTACCATTACAATGTTAATTTTTGCATTCTCACTGTCCTAGAAAGCACCCATCATAGCCCTGCGCTCCTAGGGTACCTCAGTTTGAGCACCTGTAGACGTTCAGTTCCCAATAAGGGAATTGAGTCCACACAGAAAGTTTTCTGGTGCACTTGTTGCCAAATTGAAAGGGGACATTTCTTAAGAACATATCGACATCATGTTCCCTTAAATCTCAACCCAGACCAAAGTATGGGTTAACTAACAGTTTAGGAAACCAAATTAACAGATTTCCTTATTATGTAACATGTCTCCACCAGCAGCACACCTTGATTTAATTCAGGCAGTCCAGTGTGAGCATGTTTTGCAACTTTTGAAAGTTCACTTGCTGCTGTAGCCTTGAACTTCATTTCAGAGAAGTGATGGTGTGTTTGCCCCCTTTTTGTGAACTCTTCAGAGAAATAAGGTTCAGTGTAATAAGCATAAGCCTTGCTACCTGACAGGAACTTGTGGCAAGACCAGTAGCAGCAATCAGCTAAAAATGTTCAAATTGCGCAGACTTGTGTTTATGCCAGGGATTAATTTGGCCATTAAGTTTGGATTGTATCTGGATTTTAAAAATTCAATAGATCTGTGTTGCTTTGAAGCCAGGGCCTTCGATTTGGGCTGACCTTTCCTATTCTAGCTAAAACACATAAGTAACTGAAGCAACTTAATACTATAACTAGTATTATAACAGCCAGAAGGGCCTAGTAAAGGTGTGGTATTTTCTCCCAAGTTTTCAAATCATCTGTCTTTCTCTACAGTTTACAAAATTGCAGTTGCCCTGACATCTGAAATGTAAGGAACGCTGTTAGTTTTCATGTTTTTTCTTGTTTTGTTTTGGTTTTGTTTGTTTTTGCCAATAGATATTTTTGAAAAGAAAAGCCTAAGTGTTACATAGATTACAGTTCTTAAATAACAAATAATACTGTATAAGCCTCTCTTCCTACGTGTTTTCCTTAGTACTCTGTGGGAGAAAGGGGAAATGCAAGAATTCAATGAAACATAAGCAGCAAGTAAACCTTTCTATCCTCTCCAATTACACAAAAATAGGAAGGGAGCATCATTTTCAAAGGAACAAATGTTACACAAGACATGCCCTTTAAATCCTTTTTAAGGCTCCGTGACCTGTAAAACTATCTGCAATATCAGCAACAGAAAGCTTTGCACAGAACAAATGCTTATGTTTTATGTGTACTGTATTTGCTAATCATTAGTTCATAAGCAAGAGCAGATATACAGTGTGCTATAAATAATGGCGGGAATGTAAAAGTGAATTGATCTGTCTGGCTATCTAGTAATACTGCTGGCAGAGAACCAGTTTTGAATGGCTGCCAACTACCATAGACCCAGCCAGGGATTTGTCTAGGGGTCCTGCCCTGTCAGGCAGAAAACAGTCTTAAGCTGAGCTCCCAGAACTGTGAGCACCGCCTACTGCTCAACAATGAGCATTTCCTGCAGCGTCCCCTTTACCCACTTAGTTAAATAGCAGAAAACATGCACGAGTTACCAAGCTATGAAACCAAGCATCTAAAAATATTAATCACTGGATAGAGAGGTCAGCGTGCTTGTGAACTGAAGTGAAATACATTGTTCAAATTGACTACACACACGGAGAGTGAGAAACTGAGAGCGAGATCCACACAGGCACAGAGACACGCACAAATATGCTAAATTTATTCTGTTGCCAGAGCCCTTAAAGCATTCCACAAATGTATGGTAGCTACTGTGCCGAAATCCTCATGGGTGAGGTAGTAAACAGGCAGAAGAACGGAAGCGGTTATAGTGATCTAGATATTTTTAAGAGGATAATTATGCTAAATAATGTGATTGTAATAGAAACAAATGGGGTGGGGCTTTATTACAGGAAAGAAAGGAGGTGGCTCAGAAGCAAGTCCTGACAGCAAAATTATTTCCCCATCTTTAGTGCAAATGGAGCAAAATGGTGGGCTAATTTTCCCCTCTTCCTTTAAGTCAGTCATGCTGATCCACTTATTGCATTGCTTGAACTAGTTTTCCCTGTGTATAAACATGGAAAGACAGCTCAGGCAGCAAACTTACCTCGGGATGCCTTGCAGGGATTCAATAATGTGCCTGCTTGGCACTGTTTCTTGTATCCCTCAAGGCTCTCTCCCAATCTCTTTGTAANAAAAAAAAAAAAAAAAAAGAGGGAAGGAGACGAAGAAGAGGAGGGAAAAAAAGGACTCCTATCAAATGATACAGTTCAGCTTCATGTAATCTCTTTTCTAGATGATTCTGATTCACTGTTTGGTACAGAATCAGAGTGCGCTCAGAGTGTGTCCATTCATGTGTGTGTATGTGCACGCATGTGTGCAGACACACTGATTATTTCTGTTCAGTATTTATATTCCTATATAAACCTATATATTATCTTTGCTTACAAAGAGAGGACAAGTTGCTAATTAAGTACTGGTAAATTGAATTTCCTCAAAGTGAAGCTTATATATCAGAGACCACAGGACTTGGTCTGCTGCTTTGGTTTTGAATTTGGTATGGCTTTATTGAATTTTATAAATACCAACCAAATTCAAACAAAACTGATTTAGATTTCACCTCACCACTTAAAATATATTTTGTAGAGTACAGCCTGTGCAGTAATCCTCTGCTATACTTTAATTTGGTTTTAATTTTATAGGCCCTGTTTTAACTGCATATTTCCAGACCTTTATTTCTCTCACAGCTCTTAGCAAAATGGTAGCTCATAAACACAAGCTCTGCTGTATAGACTTTGCATTTCATCCCAAAGTATTTCCTTTTTTATAGCCATGGTCTTTCCATCTTAGTGCTCTGAGCTTGGGTCACAAATCTCACTGCTATTCCAGTGTGTGACATCTTCGCTCGTTTGCCGCTGCTCATTAACAAACAATACTGCTGTGAAATTGGTTTAATGACAAAGTAATAAAATTGCTATTCTGCTCACAGATTGCCTGAGGCACTTTGAGCTCCTACAAGGCTTACTGTGGGTGCCAAGATACATTAAGCTGCTTATTCGTAAAAACTGCATCATCCGTTTTTTTCACAGGTTTTTTCCTTTCCCTATCTAGCCCCTGCTTCTTTTTATCTTCAAATAAAAAGATATATTTGCTTATGTTCTTCCATGCTGTCAAGTTTTTACTTTCATGCATATTTCTGGAAAATGAAAGTGTATTTCATTTCATTTTTCTTTTTAAAAGGTCACTCTGTCCCTATTCCAACGTTGTTCCTGGACTCCAAACCCTTTGCAATGCAACATTAAGAGATATATTTTAATACATCGTATTATGTAATTGGGATACTAGATAAAGTTAGTCCTATTTTAGGCATAGTTGGATAAGAGAACTACTTATAGAATGAGTTTCCTTTTTTAAAGAACTGATTTGTGCAATGCAACTATTTTCTGTCAAGGTTTTAAGGCAAAAGCTTTTTTTTTTGTTGGTGTCTGTTTTAAACATAAAAATAATTATATCGTACCTAGTTACTTTTCATACTCAAATTCTACAAATACTAAAATATAGCAGAGTAATGACAACCAAAAAGCTTTGAGAAGCATGTGGTTTTCATAAAGAGCTGCATGTTTTAGGAAGTCTTCCTTTTCTTTTTCTTTACACCCCTTTTTCTTTTTCCATTTATCTGAGGCCCGGATGGACCCAGAGATTTCCTGCTGGCAGACAATGCTAAAAAAACCCAGTTGATCTTTGACAGGTGGACAGGTCCTGATAGTTATAGCCAGGCATCTTGACACTACCAACACAGTGTAAACAAACAATCCCAATTAATACTACTTTCACAATTTAAACAAGCATGCTAAACATTAATATTTATCAGTTTTCATCCAGGGAATGATTGTAATCTCTAAAAGCTTCATTGCACTTACATGTGTACATTTGCGCACACTTATATAAAGTACTTTTAGGGAAAACAATGGGAAAAAAAACCCATGTCTTATTTCCACTTCAATAACAAGTAATTTGACCTGCTGAGTAGCTTAGGAAATGTGGTTTGGGTATCTGTGATGGTTAGCTAGCAGTGGAAAAACTGGTTCAGAAACAATAAGACCTGGTCTGAACATGAATCTCACACACCCCGCTGCCCCCCTTCTCTGCTTCAAACCTCAGACTGATCCTCCTTTCAAATATCTTGTGCTTCAGGGCTTCCCCAGGTCAGATTCATTGCGGAATGTGTCTGACCTGAGGAAGCCTCAGAGCACGAGATTTGAATGTAGCAGGCTGATGCAAGCCCAGGAGAGACTCCCAGCCTAGTGAGCACCCCTCGGTGGGATTATCCAAGGTAGGAAGGCCTACTGGAGGTCAGGAAAGGATTTAAGCACGCACAGAGAAAAGTGAGGGATAATGGGAGTCCCTACAGCTGAGTTGGGCTGCTGACTCTGCTCAGAGGTGGTCATGAAATATGTTGGAGGATCAGGGGAGAAAAGGGAAAAAAAATGGAGGAAAGAGGAAACTGTAAGTCAGAGGAAAAGGATAATCTGATGTTAAAGATAATTTAACTGGCTGCTAGGAGGTATGCAGGACCTCCACAAGTGTGCGAATGGAAAACCTGAAACGCTGGCAATTATCTTGTTGATTGAGGAAGAGTTAATGAGGTTAAAACTCACATATCACAGAAGGTTTAAATAAGAAGTAGGTCCTTTTGGTGCCTTCTGTATTTTCCAATTTTCTGCTTCCCTCTGATATTTTTCTGTGCCCAGTAAAAGGAGTGTAGAAAGCACACTAAAGCTGATTATGGCCCCATGATCTCCAGGTCAGGTCTTTTTTCTCTTCACACCAGGTCTAAAACTTCCTGCTGCCTGTTCTGAACTCTGCTATCTAATCTTCTCTTCCAACAAGTGACCTACAAACTTTGTGTAGCCTGGGCATGTGCGTGTGAGTGCTGTGAGTCTTAGATTCACTGCCCCTCTGCTTTCGGGGGATTTCCCCACTCCAGAGGAAGCTGATGAGCTTCCTGCTCTTTTTGTGTTGTTTTAGAGTTGCAAAGGTGCTCATCATCTTGGTCATGGAAATCAATGGGAGCTAAGAAGCCCTAAGCAGGAGATAGGAGTGCACAAGTGGAGATCGGAGGAGCTTTCGTATTCCGACCAGGAGAGAACCTACAATGTATCCAGTGGAAATACTAATGCAAGATTAATTAAGCTTCTGCTTAATTCTGCTAGGCAGATTTGGGCTGATTTACTGTTCAAAGGGAAAATATTCAGCTATCTACTTATCCTAACATCTACTGGAGACCCTAGAAGTACGTGTCAGGCCCCAAGGATACTATACAGAAGCTTCTGAATTACTTTCTTTTCCTCTCTGTGAAGTATACACTCATAACTTGCTTATTTTTCTATTCGCATTTTAATGGCTCAAATCTGGGCCCAAAGTTTGTCTTGTAGAGAGCATATGTATATCTTTTCTTGGACCCCTGTGTGGAGCACAAGCACAGTCTGAGAAAAGAATTTGGCCCATATGAAGGGATTGTCAGGTTTTAAAGATGTGGTAATTACAAGCACACAAGGAAGCCATGAAAGTCTGGATGAAAAATTCAAATGAGCCAGCAAAGACACAAATTTGGCTTTGAACTAGGAAAGCTCTTGCTTTGATCCTGATCCTTTTGGGCTGCAACCGCAAGTTCTGACAACAAGCCACATGTGTATATTGAATGAGCTGATGGGGCTGACTGAGAGGTGTGTCCACTGCCTGTTCTTGCTACCCTGCATGCTTACATCTGGTAGATATTTTGGTATTTTATATTTTTTGTTTTATTTGCAACTGGTGGCTTATGGGACTGTGAACACTGACAACTGCAAAATTGAAAGGTTAAGGGATAAGAGAAAGATGTTGAACACAGTGACACTGAAATTTTGAAAGGAAAATTACTGAGTCTGGGAACTATTCTGTAGCAAGTATCTAATTTCTCCTTATCTCTTTCTTACCTCAAATGGATAAGAAAATGCCTTTGGCCCTCTATAGGTTCTCAGGTTTAGTATATCTGTGTTTTCCCAGACTGACTCAACACACCTCATTTTGCTGTCTTAGAACACCTAGGAATTTGCCATAGACTTGTTTTGAAAAGTTTCCTCATTGTTTGTAAAGTGATAAATGAAGGAATTGGTTATTTATGAGTAATTAGTGCAGTACTCCCATGGCAGATAACCTGGAACAGATTTTCTGGCACAAAATTGCTGGAAAGTGTGCTTTTTATTAAAACAATCAGGCCAGAAAAATTATCTGACCATAGAAAAATACCCTAGTGCACTCAATAGTGTAGCTATAACTTTGGTAAGATAGGGATGGGATGATGTGTGCAACAGCAATCTATTGTAACATCTATGTGCAATGGCAAGGGAAAGTACAGAAGCAGAGAAAGAGGACTAGCTGGGACGACCATTGCAGCCAGAGTCTGGTGTGACAGAGGCACAGCAGGAATTGTCCCAGGTCATCTTTTCAAAGATCTGATACCTACAGCTGTATCAGAACCCAAATGGAGGAGAAATGACCACTCAGAAATCAGGTTAAGTGTAAAGAAAGCTCAACTTATTAGATGCACTTTTTATGAATAGGCTTGGTCTTTATACATGTCAGGTATTACTTGCACTGGGCCACGACAAGCCCACAAGACACTGTGCCCTGAGACTCCCTCCTGAAACACAGCTCCCCCAGCTTTCCCCTGCTCTAAGGGAGCAGCAATTTACTGCTAGCCCACACCAGCTGCCGATAATGCCATCTTCACTCCTCCCCCAAATCCGTTCATAGCAGCTTTTATTTTGAGAGTATAGGGGAAGAATCTCCTCAAGAGATAACACATTGAAAATAAATGTTAGCTTCTATAAAAGGTACAAGCTTAAGTATGCCATGCCCACTGCATTTATTTAAGGATACAAGTTCCTTCAAGCAAAATGTCAATATTTTATTTCCTTCAAACTATGAAACTATGTTATTTCAGTTGAGCATTAAAGCAAGTCTCTGGTTTTATTTGCTAATTGCAATAAACCTTCTCAAAGGAATGTGATTTGAAAGTTGTTTTAAATGCAGATGACACTAGATTTTTGTCTATAGAGTAAACCAGAAAAATGTTTGCTGAAGGTTACTAGATTTTCTTTCCTGAACTCCCAAAGTTTATGTTTTATGAAGGACCGTGTCATTCAGTTATACTCGCACCTTGACAATGATAACTAGCATGGTGCCACGGAAACCGGAAAAATGCATTTAGGGTTGGGCCTATGCATCAGAGAACAGAATCAATCTTCCTAATTAACTGCAAATTAGCAATCCCAAAATGAGTGGGATCAACCTGTCTTCACTGGCCAAGAATCATGTTAAGTATATAGCTTCCTCTAAGTGCCTCTAAATTACATTTATGCCTGTATAAAGTAACATTCTTTTAATCTAATGCTGCATTAATGTCGCTGATCTGAAAGTTATTGCACTGTTTTAAATTTCTGCAGATAGGTATACAGATAGAAAGATAAACAAATTAATAGACAGTTATGGAGATAGCCTGATATTTTGTTATTCAGAGCTTAGAATAGCTCATAAATCACACTGAAGCCACAAACAAGGTACTAATTAGCATAAGTCTCTGGAAAGAAAAGTTTCTGTTGAATGGAGAAATTCTTTAAGGCCACTGAGCAGTAGCTATTAATAAAGATAAAAATAGTAAATGCAGAATGGAAGATAAAATGCAAAAATGGGACACAGTAGATATTTGATTAATTCCATCCCTAATGATCAAAATCTCCAAATAATGTTAGACTAAAACTAACATTACTGATATACTGTTTTTACTCTTTAGGGTGTATGATCAAAAAGATCTCGGGTATTGTGTGAGTACAAAGGACTGACCTTGGGTGAATTAGCTTAATTAGTTAATGCTTGTAAAGCACTAGATGGGTGTTAAGTATTAATTAATTATTAATTATTATTGGGTAAAGATGGGATTTGGAATCCCATCGCTCATACATGTGCCCCATCCTTCATACAAGGGCTTCATGGGGGCCCCACTGGTCTCTGCTGCCTGTGTGTCTCACAAGTCTCAGCAGAGTTTGGCAGCCCCGTTCCAAGGAGAGGGAAATGAGGAGACATTAGGCACTTTGTCCTGGTGGCTGAGTGAAAAATTGGAAAGAGAGACTTCATTTTCAGTTTTGTTACTGTCTTGTTTTGTGATTTGATGAGAGAATTTGCAGTTTTTAGCTAAGCCAAATTCGCAGTGCAAGTTCCTTAAGGAACTGGTGCTCAAATGAATGTCCAAGTTTATTTGCATGTAATGTGCAATTCAAAATGCTTTCCTTTCAGTGCTGTTGTGAAACTACTTTTTTTTTCCTTTGTCTACTTTTGCCATTACCTCGTAAAGGTTGTTAACCTTTTCTTTTATTATCATGATTGATACCATTTAATATTTAAAGTGAATAGTTTTAAATTACAGAGGATCTCTGAAGTGCTCACAAAAAATACCTTCTCAAAATTATTCTGAGGTCTCCTTCCCAGTCACCTTTGCCCAGAGCTGTTCTTGATCAAATGTTGGTAATATTAATTTCAAGTTTATTTTCAGGGTTATTCAAATATTAGTTATTGTAAATCCCACTAATACTCTGACTCTCAGGCTAATGTTTTCTTTTCATTTTAGTATGATACATAACTATTGGTAAATGACATTGAAAGGAATGTAACATTTAGCTACGTTTCACTTCGCATTAGCATTGTCCAATTTCTCATGTTTTAAATTTTTCTGCCTCACTGCAGCCTAGAAGAAAATACATGCTGGAATAATTATGTGAACAATTTAGATTTAACATATTGAATAGCAGACGAGATCATGCCCGCCCATTTGTATTTTTTTTCCCCTTTCTCCATGCTAGTCTGGAGGATGAGTAATTTCTCTCCTTAGAAGCATACCTAATAAACAAAGCTCTAATGCTTAGAAGGGAGTGAGGGGAGGAAAGCGCTTTATTACTACTGTTCAGATCAATACACAAAAATCTCAGGATGATAGGGTAATTAAAACACACACAAAGTAATTCATCAACTTTCACTTGCCTTTTGAACCAGCCTTCTGATCCCTGATGTTTTTGCTTGCAAGAATCCAAGACAGCTCCCAGCCAGCATTTCCCACTTAGCTTACAGCCCTAGTTTTCATTCACAAACAAGAAATTGTGTTGGCCTTGCAATGCATATGCCTTGTGTTTTTTCATCCCTTCCCTGCTCTTTGTCTGGTGTGAGATGCTAGCTTGCAGTGAAATTTACCTAAGAGCTAAGAAAAAGGGGAAAAAACAATCTGCGCTGTTTGACAAGTGAGAAGTTCAGCATCAACTCAATCACTGATAATTTTATGCTGCTGGTTATTACAGTTGGATTGTTTGTAAGTGCTCCCATTAAAAAATGAAATAACCACTCCTGCTGTAATGAATAGACCAAAGAGTGTTTGAACCATTTTCGTGATTAAAAATAATATTAAAACTTACTTTGAGTTATCTAGTGGAAATGTCTCATTTCAGCTGGGGGCTGTGAGGAGCAGCGTTCGCACCACAGAGCACCACTTCCTGCGCTCCCAGAGTCGACTGTTATGATAATTACCTTACTGGCATTCCTGTTTTGTTTCCCAGACCCCCAAATGTTTCTTTTTTAATGACAGAGCTCCACTTGCGGCACATAAAATAAACAGAATGGTTCTTAAAAAGAATTCAATTCCATACTGATTAGCAAAAATTTTAAATATAACTTCAGTTGAGCTTGGCTATTGTTACAGGTAAGGACTGTGGATAACTGAAAGCAATGGAGTTAGGTCTTCATAGGAGTTCATTGTGTATTAATGTAGCAGAAAGGCTAGGAAAGATTTATGCACTGAATAGGCTCAAGTTCCTGCAGAAGATTTAATCGTATTTCTTTGCTTACACAAAACACAACCTCCCTTTGTTATTTATCATTTGCCCTGTAAATACCTGCGAGCCTATAAAATCCTGTTACTATCTTCTCTTACCATGATGCACAGGGTGTCAGCTAGGGATCAGTCTCCTTGTGCTAGACTAAATGTACTGATCAAATAATAGAGTACCAACCCCAAACCTTTCCCAATCTGCATATCAGACAGAGCTCACAGGGAGATGTGAGGGTGTGGTGGTGGTTTGGAAGGATTAGGCAACAATAAAACAAACAATTTAGCATAAAAGGCAGGAGTCACTTGCCTAACCAAGGACAGATGGGAGTGATTTTAAGGCACAGGTAGAGGCAAGCTCTAAGGAAGCATTTCAAAGAGTATAAAGGTTAGGTTTAGATGGTTGCCAGGGAAGAATCTCTCCACACAAGAGGGGGGACATCAGTACAACTCCAATGAAGTTCCAGTTCTTGGTTTTATTTTCCAGTCACTAAATAAATAAACCAGGTTACCAAAGTCAAAGAGAGAAGTGCAAGCTCCTCTATGAGGGCAGTCCAGATTTTTTACAGGAATTTAAAAAATATCTCTGCACTGCTTTTGCTGTTCTCCCTGACCAACAGAGAACCTTGGCTGCATCACTGGTGCCCAAGGCTGCTCCTATCCCCTTTACTAGCCTGAGCAAGGGCTTTAATGTGGGGCCACATTAAAGCTGGTTTTAAAAGCTGGTTTTTGGTGTTAAGCTAGCCACTCAGTTCTAAGCAAAATATTCAAAAAACCCAAAACTTTAAAAGCAGCTTGCACCATTGCAAATATCTAATTTCAACTAAAATGCAATTATTTCAATGAGAGCTAGCTATATATGTGACACTTTGAGCCTAAGTGACTTATGCAAAAATGCCTAGTTGATTTTCCATAGAACTTGAACTGCTAAGTCACTGTATGCTTAAAAAAAAAAATCCCAAAACTTGGTGGTTTTGCCCCTTGTTTTTCTTGCACAAGATGAAATACAATACTCAACAGATTTATGAAAGGAAACCAGATTGATCAGTGTATTTCACAGCTCCTAAAAACCAAACCAAATAATACCTGCCATTTGTTGAACATCTTATCCTCAAAAATAATCCAGCTTGATTTCAGATTTTTAAAATTAAACATCCAAAATATTCACCCCTGCGAAGAAATTAAGTATGAAAATTTCTACTCAGAAGCTAGTTATTTCAAAAAGTTATGGGTCTCTGGAAATAGGTGCTGGTCATAATGAATGTGTCATCCACTACTGCTGTAACAGGAACAACTAATGAATAACAGCATTATATTTAAAATGAATAAAAATTATGAAATTTGATGTGGCGACTGTAGTGCACATTCTTCATTAAGCAAGCTTCAAGTGAAATACAATTTTTATTGGAAGATAATCCATTCTAGTAATAAAATCAAACCCACAATTTTTTGCAGCCAAAAATAGCAACTTTGCTGACAGTCTTCTCTGAGCCTTAAAAGCAACAGTCCATCATAGAAAATATATTTTTATTTCTGATAGCTCTCAGTTCCTGCATATAAAGAAGAGGTTATTGTAGCACTACCTAACATCACAAAGTATGACAGCATTATTATTGACGTTTTTAGATCGAATAACTGAGGCAGAAAGAAGTAAAGTGACCTGCCTAAGCAGCCCATAGACACAAGAAAGAAAATGCTCCATGTCTGTTGGATGCCAGTGTAAAATTCACTTGGCTACACTGCCACTTTTTATAGCTAGATTGCTTGATCTTAACATTTGAAATTCTTGGATCTCAATAGGATAAATTCCATTTATCTCAGAATACATCTTAAGTATTTTCAATTGCCTTATTTAATACAGGTTGATATCTTAAAAATAAACAACCTGTAGAAGTCAGAACAAAACCCCACACAAATGTTTGTGTGTTGCAAAAAATAGGAACTGTATTCCATAAATATGAATTCAGTAGGGGACATAAAAATTTCCTCTCTTTAAGACCTTTTGATCTCAAGGATTTGCCAGACTATCCTTTTCTCTGAATCTTATTCTCTGTCATTGATCGTGAATATGAACATCCTGATTTGTGGATGTGAGAAACAATGTGCAATAAAGAAGTTCTGCTGGCACCAACTCCTCATTCTCAACTGACTCTCCTTCTTAGAATTAGTAGAAATAAACATGGAACCATTCATGCAGTTCTGTACTCAGACAGATATCCTCTGATATCCCAGGCCTGGCAGGAGCTCCCCTGGCATGGAAGCAGTCCCCGTTGTGATGCAGGAGTTTTACCATCACTGAGCTTCCCTGCCACGCTGGGACATGGGCGACCATGCATTTTGCTAACAGCTGGTACTAGTCCTGGTGAATCTGCCCCTATTCCTGGTGCTGTGAGGGGACTCTTGCAGCAGGATATGCACCACTTCACCCGGAGGCTGCACGTGACTCCATGTCCAGTTGTGAAGATTATGGATGTAACTCTCCTCTACCTTTTCTCTAGTCCAAACATTGCAATCAACCCCATTTATGACACAAATGCTTTGGCATGGCATATAGATTTTGTTGTCTTAGAAATGAAAAAAATTGACAGGAGCTGAGAAAAAAAGGAATCCATAGCCTGCAATCCCACCCCCTCCCCCAATAACAAATTCTGAAGAGAAAAATGCTCATCTCCTCACATCCATGCTTGAACAATTCACAACGGACTGACTGCCTTTTCATCCAGCTCATCAAGACCAATATAACTGTAGACTGTGCTGAGGTAAGTATAAGGTGTGTTAAAAAACATTGCACTGAGAAAAGGACAGGCAAAACATTTGGACGAGGGCAACATCCAATCCAAATCTAGCCTCATAAGAAAATAAAACCTGAATTCTCCATAGAACATCTTGGGTTTTGGCACTGCAAGTTCAGTATTATGGCCTAAGAGAACAGGAAAAATGAAATTTCAGGAAAAATTTCAGAACAATATGCACTTGTTACACAAAGACTGTCTCAGACCTAGATATGGAGCAGTGACTGTGAGCTAACATAATAAATTCTCCTTATTCAACAAGTACTTGAGAATACCTTTGCAGAAATTTTCACACTTCCAAGCACAGTTGCTGTGGTTTGTCTGAGCAAATTGAAAACTCTAACTATAACACATAGAATAATTGTTTCACATCACATTCCCTCACAAACTCTTACAGTTACCGACTTCCTGAGATATTCAGTCTCAAAACTTGAAGTTGCTGTGCCCTCCTTGAAGAAGAGGTTGGGTTCATTAGCCCAGAAGTCAGGGCACAGCAACAGTCTCAACTAGGATAACTTGAAGTGTGAATATACACTAAAGCAGCTGTTTCTTAATAATGAGCTGTGCATGCTCTCCAAAAGACTAAATCAGAATTAGCCCACCTTTGAGAGGTAAATTGTCTCAGAAATGCTGCATTTATCATGAAGAGAGAACACATATATAAGTAATTACCACAGAGTGGCTATCAGGATGCAAGTGCACATTGTATTTTCTTGGTAGTTTGTGTGCCCACAGAACTTGTTGTATGACTTTCCTAAGATAGACAAAAGAAAGAGAGATTGAGCCTGCCTTGCTGGCATTGTCACCTATAGAGTCTACCTATACAAATATAGTCAGGATGTGGTGGATGAAGTGAAAGGTAAAAGGATTTTTCCATTTTTATTAGTTCAATACTTCAGATTCCAGAAGGGCCAAGATTTCACCTGACCATGCTAAGAAGGAGTTTTTCCAATCTTGATTCTGTTTCTACTCAGGACATGGATAGACAATCGTAAGCAAATGACTTATTATTCCTCAATAAGAGAGCACTCATCAGCTACACCTCAGTAAGTGACTGCTAGTCTGATCTCATTATACAGTGAAATCTGTTTGCATATACCACTTCTTGGGGGATAAATGCAAGAGATATTGAGGACTGTACAGTCTAGCCAGGCATCAAGCGTAACTGACAAGTGAACAATGTGCCTGGAAAAATGTGGGGTGCTTTGACAAAGGATGCTAAGGTCTCATGAACTCCTAGACCAAAGCTTGTTTTGGACTTTGAGGATAAAAATTAAACAGAGACAAGGCATCATTACTGATTTGGGGTAAGCAGAATTGGGCCTGAGTTCATCCGGCGAAATGTAAAACATTGAAGAGTCACTCCCACCAGCAGCAAAGAAAACTAGGTACTTTCACAGAGCAGGTTAACCTGTGATCGAAATTGCCCTGTGAAGTACTCTTCCCCATCTGTGTTGATTAGAATAGAGAAACAATACTCTTAATTTAAGTGCTTACTTAGCTGCTTAATGTCAGCTTGAATAAGAGTGGGTGAGAACCAAGAAAATTAACCAAAAGCACGGGTCACCTTTTGCAAGGTATTACACAAGCTACTAATGTAGAGCAGCAGAATTTTAATAATACAGTGCCAAACTGGGAGCTTCTTCTCATAAGTGAATAAAAAATTGACAAGCATTCTATCCTCCATGTCAACAGTTTTCAGAGACAGGCAGAAAAAACATGGCAAAGGTAGGAAAGGTAGGAGCTAATCCCCACTTTGCAGCATTGAACCACCACAGTTTCTGGAGCTAAATGTGAGCCCAGCATAGACAGGTAAGTCAAAACCATTTCTTTGAGGACCAGCCTGCTGCAATCTAGAAGGACAACAGAAAGGCAACATACCAGTTAAGAGAAATAACAGCCAAGCAGGAAAGGCTGCGCACCAAAGAAGTCAAGGACTTACAGCCATAACACATAGGTGCCACCCCAGCAATAAAATTCACACGTGAAGCAATAAATAGCAAGGAAATAATCACTCCCAGCTCATACACAGTATGTGAACAGAGTTCTGACAGAGATAAACTGACTTAAAACATCCTCCAGAACACCCTGTCAGTACCAGGGTAAGGGGGACTCCAGAAGATTCATTCACATTGGAGCTACCGTCACCTTGTGAGAAGAGATATATAAAGATTATAGACTTCCAGCATAAAACCAACCAACAGTATGAAGACAGCAGCAAAGCAGAAGAAAAAAGGAATATCCATGGAAATAAAGATTTGAAGACCTGGCCAAAAGTCAGCACACTTGAGGTATTTTGATCTCTCAAAAGTTGTAGGAGATGGCATGGGTGCCATGTCTCCAGACTGAACTGTATGCTAGCAATTTCTGGTCTTCTGTTGAATGCTTGTTGGCACAAAAGTCACAACAGCCAGTAACTGTTAAAAACAAAAAGTAATAACTCACTGAAACTCAGAGGAATAATCACAGGCTGTAGGCCAGAAGTTTGGAGACGGCCCTAGGAAGTCATTCTGCATTACAGGTAGCATGAAGCCTAGTTGTTGCTGCAGCAGCTCTGTAAATAGCTCTTCTGGTACACAGCCAGATTAATTTGGGATGGATTTTGTGTGCCAGCACATAGTCCATGAAACACCTATTAGCCTCGTTCATTCCCCAGTCAGGACAGGGCTAAGCAACCTCCAACCATGCCATGCAAGTGCTGTGTCATAATTCAGTCATCAGGAGGTGCTTGCAGAGTCAGGAGCCATCAGCAAGCGCTGCTGCCTGAAGTCAAAGCGCCTCACCTCTATGACACATCAGAGCATCAAAGGCTCATAAAGAGAGTGCCCCCAGGCCACTCCCAAATTCAAGTCTTCTGTGTGGCAGTACTGCTAAACCACTGAGATAGCTTCACTTCAGCTGTCAGAAATGGGATTCTTTTGCTGTCTGTGCGTAAAAAGACCATTTTCAGGCTGTCTAAAAAAAATAAAATTATACAGGGAGCAGGGAGAAAGAAGTGTAAAATGATGCTTCCACCTCACATAGCAAATCTCTCAAACTAATCGGTCATAGGGGAGGCCAGGTGTCATTTTTGACATATTATTTAGCATCTCTCTCTTTGTTTTATTACTTTCTAGACTGATGCTGTTTTGCTAATTAAGGTAAATGAAATTTCCAGTGCTTGAAATTCAGGGGTGGCCTCCTCTGTGAGCCAGTTTCCCTGTTCTCCATGAACAATTTAAAAATAGAATCAAGTTGGGTTTGTTGTTTCGTTTCTTTTAATTGGTATCACTTTGTCTAGTGCACAAATACACATGGATGTAATTTAGTGAACTTCAGTCTTCCTCTTGTGGCAAATTGATAGGAAAATTTTATTATGAGTCGAACAATGACTACAGGGAGTGAGGGAGAATCTTGGAGAACTAGATGTAATTCGGTTGACTAAATGTAATACCTGCATTATATCAGTAGCTAATGAAAACAGTGCTGAATACTGGCAAAGCCTAAACCATTTCTGATTCCAGCTCCTGTCAAAAGGCCACTCCATAAATCATACCTGAATTTCATTTAGTGTCAGGAGGCAGTGATCTGACAGAGTGCAATGAGGTGTTTGGACCAAAAGATGTACACCAAGCCATGTGCTCCCTGGCTTTGTAATCACAGGGTCACATAATCCTTCTATGGATTTTAATAAGTAACTTATTACGTTCCCTTTAGTGTTAATTATTTTACACATCACTCGTTCCTGGTTTATTGACACAATTTAATATCTTTATCACATAAAATTACCAGTATAACCAATCAGTATTTGTTAAAAATGAGTAGCCTGTGGAGAGATTCGGTTATTGCCTTCCCATGCCAAAATGTAAAAGACACCATAGGGTCAGCATCGTATTAGACCTTGATTATTTTTGAGATGCAGCCAGTCTCTACCAGCCTGGTTAGACACAGCAAGGTCAGAGTTGTTGATGATTTTTGGTCAGCAATTTTCAACTTATTTTTCTTTTTTTTTGTCTGCTTTTCTTTATACACCTGAGGAAGGGCCAGATCCAAAACAGTCTGGGTTTCGTTCTGCTAGCTGCTGTTAATCTGTAAGAGAATGCACAAGTACTCTGCAGGAATTGGATCTAAATACCTAACCATCCTCTGTCTAGAAAACAATAAGAATCTCATTTATTTTAGTTAATCAAAAACGTTTTTCTGCCTCCAAAAGCTAGCCTTTTGCACCAAGTTTTCCAGCTTCTTTACAAATCATGATGCTTACTTACATTTTAAAGAAATTTTAATTAAAGCACATGCTCTTAAACATTTTAAAATAAAATAATAACACATTTTTATAAAATTTAAAGTTTCAATCACACCCACACCCCGTTAACTACCCGTTCTGCAATAAGAATCCTAACTGAGGATGAAGGCATATATTGCATTTCTTGGAGGAAGGTGAGTCTGATCAGTCTATTATTTTGAACCCTGGCTCATTCATTTTTCTTATGAGCATTTGAACAGTTTAATTTTTCTCTCTCTCTTTTTTTAATTTATCTTGTTGATAAATTCTTTCCAAGCTCATCCACTTAGCAACAGAACAGTGGTTTTTTTCAGATGGAGCAAGTGGGAGGAATCTCTACTACTGTTTTCTTGCCTTACTTAGAACATTTGTGCTGTCAGACTGGTACCTTTGCTCCAAGCACTCCGCTCCAGCAGTCCCAGCAGAGGCAGGGTAGGCAGCAGCTATCCTACAATGGCTTATGTTAGGACTTTCCTGTTGTTGGATTAGGATTGGTATAAACTGCATACCAGGACTATATTCTTGTAGCTCCCTACCTTATTCCATTGCTGACTGGCTCGTTAACACATCGATCATATATGAAGACAAGTACAACCATTTCACTGCTTTGAAAATAAGAGAGTAGCTAAAATTTCTTCTACTGTCCTTCCTCTCCTCCCCCAGCCAGTCAAGAGGCTGAAGGAGTCCCTAACTGCAACTTTGCAAGCGAGGAATGAACAAATGTCCCCATAAAATAGTTACTCAGTGTTGGTGAAAATAACACTGAGAATTTGTCACAAATAATAGAAAACTGTCAAATGTGAGAAAAGATAAAAAGCACTGTTGAATCCACAGTTACATAGGCTTTGCAGTTAGAGGGCTGAGCTCCACAAGGAACAGGCAGAAATACAACTGTGATGCTTTGTGCTCATGCTGCACAGAGAGTTTGGCTAGAATAAGAACTGCTTTGCCCTGGCAGGGTTCTGTGAAAATCATAATGTTGATGCAAGGATATCTCTTCCTCAGCCTTCTGACTTGCTCCTTTGGCACAGAACTGGTTCCCTCTCTTGTTCTTGCGTAGACTCATCTAGGTATTCCACTAATTTCTGATTGTTCTTCTGTCCCTTAATATAGACCCATGTGCATATGCAGTTACTGTTCCGCAGATAAGACGAAATTTAAAATATCTCATCTTACCCCATATCTCATTTTTCTACTATGTTTTCTAATAGTGATATTTCAGTGAAAGATGTAAGAGAATAGGTGAAAAAAATAAAAAGAAAGTTTCCTGGTTTTGCCAACTAGCCTATTCCTAATTCAGTAAATTCCTTACTGTCCTTACTGTCCCTGCACTGTCCATGAGAGAATGAAAACTTGATAACATCCTTCCTTTTGTTAGTAAAACTACTGTACAGCTACTTGCATGGAGATAGTGATTAAAAATCATGCCATGTGGCTTAGGCAACCAATGGAAAAATGGAAAAAGTGAATAATGATGCATGTAGGGAACTGATTTTGTAAGCAATGTCAGACTCAGTTTTGTTTACATAAAACACTCACTCAGTAATCAACAAATGAATGGAAGAGCAAAAAACACCAACTCCATCTGAATTAACTCCATATTAAGAAGAGATTTCTTCACTCGATCCCTAAGCATGCTTTCATTCTTTAAAAACTCCTGGGCAAAATTGAAAAAAATATTGGGAAACAACTGACCCTGCTTGGTCAAATTGCTAGTACATACTAAGAGAGGAAGGTGGAACTGCAGCAGGGTTTGGTTCCCCATCCTTCACTGCATAAATCTCACCTATTGAACCACAGCATGGTTTGGGTTGAAAGGGACCTCAAACACCATCCAGTTCCACCCTCAGCAACACCTGGAATGGGCAGGAACATCTTTCACTAGACCAGGTTGCTCAAAGCTCCATCCATCCTGCCCTTGAACATTTCCAGGGATGGGGCATCCACAACTTCTCTGGACAATCTGTTCTAATATTTCACCACTCTCTCAGTAAAGAATTTCTTCCTAATATCTAATCTAAACCTATCTCCTTTCAATTTAAAACCATGGGCTGGTTTTGTTCAGGATAGAGTTAATTTTCTTCACAGTACCTAGTATGGAGCTGTGTTTTGGATTTGTGCTGGAGAAAATGTTGATAAGATGGGAATGTTTTCAGTACTGCTGTGCAGGGCTTACACAGTCAGGGCCACTTCTGCTTCTCACTGCTTCCCACCAGTGAGGGGACTGGGCATGCACAAGGGGCTGGGAGGTGACACAGCCAGGACAGCTGACCCCAACTGACCAAAGGGATATCCCACACCATATGGGATCATGCTCAGAATATACAGTGGTGGGAAGAAGGAGGAAGAGGGGGGGCTGTTCAGAGTGATGCTGTTTGTCTTCCCAAGCCACTGTTCCATGTGATGGAGCCCTGCTGTCCTGGGAATGGCTGAACACCTGCCTGTCCATGGGAAGTGGTGAATGAATTCCTTGTTTTCCTGTGTGAAGCTTTCACTTTACCATTTTGTTTTTACTGTCTTTATCTCAAGCAATGGATGTTCTCACTTTTCCAGTTCTCTCCCCATCCTGTCTCTCCCCACTGGCAGGGGGGAATGAGTGCCATCTGAATGTGTCTGAGATAGGGCTAAAGTTAAACCATGACAAACATTGCCTCCCATCCTATCACTACACATGCTGACAAAGAGTTCCTCCCCACCTATCTTGTAGGCCCCTCTTAGGTACTAGAAGTTGTTGTAGGGTCTCCCCAGAGCCTTCTCTTGTCCAGGCTGAACAACCCCAGCTCTCTCAGACTGCCTTCATAGGAGGGGTGCTCTAGCCCCCTGATTATCTTTGTGGCTCTACTCTGGACCTGCCAGAGCACATCTGTGTCCTGCTTGTGCTGAGGGCCCCAGCGCTGGACACAGTACTCCAGGGGGACTCTCTTGAGGGACAAGCTGAGGGGGAGGATCTCTACCCTCAAGCTGCTGGTCATGCTTCTTTTGATGCAGCCCAGAGTACACTTGGCTTTCTGGGCTGTGAGTTCACAATGCTGGCTCATGTTCAGCCTATGATCCACCAGTACTCCTGTAGCTTTCTCTGCAGGGCTGCTCTCAATAGGTCAGGGTCCTCATAGGATTTCAGAATGGTGAAAAGCATTTTCCAGTGCCGTGGTGGCCGATGCTGCTCTTCAGCAGCACTCCTCCCTTCACTGACTTGAGGGAGAAACCACATCTTTTGGCAAGCACCTTGGAACAACGCTCCTTCTGAAATACAGGCCACTTCCTCTCATAAGAACTGTGTTGAAGCCACCACGATGATTTGTCAATATATTTATGTCTTCACGTGGGAACTTTTGCCACATTTGCATTCTGCTTTCTTGAGATAAAACGCAAGTGCTAACTCATGGCACCACCACTCCCTCGCTAATAGCTGTTAAAGTTTCTTTGCTTATCAGTGTTTTTCAAGGAAGTTCACAACTTGAGAGGTCAACTTTAAACAGACTGAAACATTAGCTTGTAGTGACAAATATAAAAGATAAGATATGTCTGGAAACACATGGAAAATGTGGGAAATATCTTTTCCTTGTTTACCTTGTGAGGTAGAAAAAGAGGAATAAACCTGCTCATGTTCCCAATCAAATAGTAGAACAAAGCAGGTCTCAGACAAGGGCTGGGACACAGCAGCAAGTCTGAACTAAATGAATAGTCAGCAACAATGATTATGAGTCACATACAAAGAAGGGCATATGTTTTCTGCTATAATCACAATAAAAAATGAAGTAGGAAATGGAACTTGAAGCAAGCGCAGCAAAAATGTTTTGAAATAGAAATTTTAAAGCACTGCTTTTTCTGCTTTCTCTGCTGATAGATTTTTTTTTTTTTTAAATCAAATTAGGAAATCTGGATTGTTCACACTGGAAAGAAGACATGTTTCTCTCTTTACTGGTAATCTAAGATACCTTCTGCAAAAGAATTTGGTCTGTGACTAGGAAATCCCTTCTCCTGCCATTCAAACTCTCGCATTCTGACATTTTTCTATTTCCAAAGCCCTCCAAATCATGTGAAACTGCAGAAAATATAATTAAAACAAATCTCAAAAACTAATATTTTCATTTATGAGCTGTGAACTATTTGTACTAACAAAATGATTTCACTGCAGTGGGAGGTGTCAGGTGAGTATTACTAGACCCTTTCTCTTGCAGAGGGAAGAACTGAATTAAAGAGGAATTACCTCTCAGAGCAGTGACTTACATGTTTCGGATCTCAAGGATAAGCCAAAGAGAGCTATTAGAGTATATCATGCTGGGAGAAATGAAAAAGCTTAACCTTTTGGAAATTCTTCGATGAAAAGTCCAGGCCCAGTGCTATGTTCCTAAATTCCCTCCCTTTGTTGTGTTTCAGGCTGGGACGAGTGGAGGGGACATAGATGAAGAGGCCGCTCCCAATTCACAGAGACCTGTTTAGGCTGAGAGAGCTGAGCAGACCAGCATCACCAACTATCCAGAAAAAATGACCCAAAAGAGGTGTCTTAGGAGTTTAAAAAAAAAAAAAAAGTAGGAGAGGAAGAAAATTCACCTTTATTGTGTGTTAGAGACATAAATACTTGAACAGATTCACACGGTCAGACTAGTCATAATCAGGAACAAATTCCTTGTCTTCCAGGAGCTGCCTCAACTAGCTCTTTCCTGGAAGTCTCCAAGGAAAGAGTCCCCCAAGAACAGCGAGGCAGCAATGAGGCCCTGTGGCTGTATTGTGGAGTTCTCCCTCCTTTCCCTACCTACCCTGCAACTTGGCACTGTCTCAGCTAACACAAACAAACCTTCAAATAAAAATAGTAAAATATTAGCAACTTTCAGGCAGTTTCTTTTGGGTGAGCAGTAAAGGATTGGCAAACGTCTTCTCAAGAAAGCCCAGTGAGACTTACTGCTGTCATTAGGGAACCAGTCTCTGGCGAGTCCTTGCCTGCAGTGCTAGCCCAAGAGAAAGGGAACCTTTTAAATTAATCTAGGTGCAGAAAAGAAAACTAATGTGGGGGAGGGGAGATGTTTCCAGCAGTTGAAATCTGATGGAAAATATAGAGTGATAATAATATATTTCCTGATTGCAGAATGGTTTCTGTAGGCTTGGTTTCACATAAAGGAAAAACCTGCCAAAGAGAAAAATGAGCAAATATGGTCTCTATTATAAATACTTCTGCACAGAAGTGCAGAAACAGAAACCTGTGCCCAGTGCATGATTTTTAGGCAGTGGGATCTATTATCCTCTCTCCTGATAGGTGGGAGAAGGATAATGAAAATCTCAATTATCAAGAGGAATGGAAATCTTTGTTGTATATCTGAATAGGGCAATGAAATAAGTGGTGATTTCTGAAGAGGGGCTGCAGTGTATATGCTGGGGATGACCACATTTCTCTTCCCTCCCCAATGGATCTGGCTACCTGCCTATTTTCCTGTGAGTTTATTTGAATTACACAAACTTGGTACATTCCTTTATTGTTCTTCATTAAATGCAATCAGGAATATGAATTAGATATGACAACACTTCAAATAAACACATATCCTGTGGTAAGACAGAGAAGATCCTTATTTCAGACTTCCTCCACACACTAAAATGATGAGGCACAAAGGAGCGAATACAATTGAACTTAAGGGGGTTTCTATTAAATGTCTACTCGAGCTGGCAGTCCTTTCCTTTCCCCTTTCCTCCCTGCTTTGCTGACTTTTAAAAGACTCTGGTTGTTATTTGCACAGTGTTTCTGGAAACAGCATTATTTTGAACAAGGGTTACTCTTTCCAGAAAGGCTTATCTGGCACAGCAGGGGACAGAGAAATCACAATTTTAGTGTCAGAATAGGCATTTCAACAATCAGTCCTAGCACTTCTAAACACAGGAAGCTGGCAATGCTGCCTCTCTTTCCGAACACAAGTGGTGCAGTTGCACACTCAGCGCTGATACATCCAGCTTCCTCCCACACCCCTAATTCCAAACACAGAGACCTTTTTTTTTTTTAACTTGTATCAGTATCAATCAGGAGAACGGTGCTAAAGACAGTGAAGTTTCACCAGCAAAAGCAAAGCTGCAAGTTAATCGAAAATCAAGTCTTTTTGAAACTTACTGTACTGTACTGTACTTTCTGGTTCAACCTGAAGAACATGACTTTTGAAAGGGCCTCAGCCTGGCCTCCTTTCCTAGAGATGCAATTTTGCATCTGTAATCAGTGTAAACCACAATTTAATTACAGTCATAAACCTTGCCAATTACACATCCAAATGTCTGATTTGTGAAGCACTTGGGTAGTGAGGTAACCACATATAGGACTTGCATTAAAAGTGAACTTTGAGCCTGGATACAAAAGTTAGTACTAAAAATTGAATGTTGATTCAGTTTTTCAATATTTCACACTTGTTTCTGTCTTCTGGTTTTTATTTTCTATTTTCTGAATGAAATGATGGTGTGACTGTGATGACAGAGAAGAAAACTATGAGCTCATCTGAACTAGTTAGAGGCAGAGCTAGCTAGACACACTACTTGGAATATTTTTTAATATCTTTAATGATGATGTTTTTGATGGCTCATCTAAAATGTCATTGTTGGAAGACAAAACACTAATAAAGGAAATTTTCCCTGCAGGCTAGCTGGACTGGAAACATACAAATCTGCATGACACTTTCACTAGCCACAGATTTGCTAAGAAAGGGATTGTAAGGCACTACTACATGAAGTAATTTGAAAGTTGAAGCAATAAAGTACAGTGTAAATAATTCAATTTTTGGAGAGAGTGGGGGCAGTTGAGCTTGTCTTAAGTGGGTGGATCAAGCAGATCTATTACTGGCAGTGGAGGCTGCACCAGTAGAATTCATCTTCTGAAACAAAATGTTTCTTCTTTAGGCATGGTGACACTACGTAGAAATAGCATTTCACACAGCAGCCTTTCGTATTAAATTTATAAACATAAGAAACTGCTGACTAGAGAAAGGATCCTTTGGTTCATCAAGCCTTTTCTTTCAGTATATTTCATCCTCAACTTCCTGGTTTATCTCTATATCCTTCAGTCCTTTCTCTCCTGAGATAAAAATGTCCAGCTGTCTCTTAAACTCATTTAGATTACTTGCTTCACTGGCCAATTATTCCATATGTTTACTACTGTTTCAGGCAGAATAACGTTACTCAATTCCCACTTTACTCTTGATTTCCTAGATTTGTAACGTTTCCAAGGTCTCAAACTACTGATTTTTCAGAAGCAATGTTCATCTTTTGCATTGTTAAAAATATAGAGAAAAATTTAGTATCCTTAGCTATTCCTTAGTGTTCTCACATACAATTAGATAAGCAGTCATCTTTTCTGAGAACAACAGAAGTAGATCAGGGCTAAATCCATGTCTTTAGCTTTCTTATCCTGAGTTTTTCCTGAGCCTCTTCTTTCAATAAGTTCCTAAAAGCTCTCAAGGAAGAGAGGTGTCCAATGACTCCTCGAGACAGGGGCACTCGGACAAATAGGCACCTAACATTTTTTTTTTCTTTGCCAGTGGGAACAGACCTATCCTTTCTGGGTTTTTGTGATAAATATTTTCTTAAAGGGATATATCAAAGGTGAGATATGACAGAAAGTGCAGTGGCTCCCAGATCACTTCTCACTTCATTATAGCACTTTTCGCAATGCCTGTATGGTATCTGTTACCTGCCTGTTTTCTGCTATCTGCTATACCTGTATGGCAGCTTCTGCAAATATCATGTGATGTTGCAATAGCAACTGAGACTTCTCATGCAAGTTACTAGTCCTCTTAACGTACCCAGAAAGGGAAGGGTTTCTTGGCTTGATGAAAGTGGGGACAGCACATTCTCCCTCTTTGTGAGAAGGGATGATACTCTCCTTAGAAGCTTATCTTTCATCAAAGAGTGACACCTACATACCACTTCAGGTGGAATTTTGTTACCAATTGCTACAAATCAAACCACATGGTTCAGTTCGTGAACCTTTCATAAGCTAAACCCTGCAGCGCTTACATAGCATTACAAGACACACATTTTAAAAAAACCTAGGGGCTGCCAATGAAAGTCTACCAAAAAATAGCATCTCCTCAAGAATCTGCCCAGGGGCTGAAGTCTGAGGTTTGGTTTTGGCTCCGGCACTTTTCCCCAAAATCAGCAGGACTCCGCCCTGTCTTAAGGTTTAATTCTGAGTCTTGATGACTGATCTAACTCCTGTTGGGACTTCCTCATGAAATGTGAGCCTGGTTTTTTTTTCCCATTTACATACTAAATATGAGAAGTAATGCTGTTTGAGAAATATCCATCAGATATCAACAATTTTTTAACTTGTGGACTCTTAATTTTCCATTGCACATTTTAATCATGTTCTGAAGAGGATAATTTAATCTACAGACACAAGGTTTGCTTTTTTACTTCTCTTCCATGCATTTGTTGAAACAAGGCCCATTCCAAGTTCTCGTTTCCATATACTGAAAAACATTTCCCTATAAAAGTGAAAATATCAAGAAATTCTAGGGAAAATTCAGTGAAAATATTCTGAGAAAACATTTTAATGTTTTCCAGTCAGAAGCTATCCAGAATAAACCATCTGCTGCTGAATGTAAGCAAAACCTTCGTAGTTATCAGTTGCTTTTTGGAAAAGATCAATAATATCCCAAGCAAGTGGTAAGTAAATATCTAAAAAAGAATTTTCAACCTTTCTGATTTTCAAAGTTGTAAAACGTTTCCATTGAAGATGTGTAGTGAATTTAAGCAACTAAAGTCAGCTGGGACTTTCCTCAATTTTTACAGACTGCTCAGGAATAATCCAGAGATTCTCAGATGGCAGACTACAGGTTGAAAACCACTGATATACGGAAATCATTTGGATAATCCTCCTAAGTTTTTAATATTCAGTCAAACTTGCTGCAAAATGGAAGTATAAGACTAAGAAAGTGATGAGCAACTTCCTCATTTCAGATTTGTCATATATATCTAGATGAAGTGAATAATAATATAAAGCTTATAAACAAATGGAATTTAAAAAAAATTAAAAAGCAGAAAATGTATATGTCTAAAAGTTTGTGCAGGTATTGACATTATAGAAACCTGAGGAAAGACAGATATAAAAAAGATAGCTGAATTGTTTCAATTTCAAATACGTTTAACTTAAGAAAAACATTTAAATGCATGCTTCTAATGTTTTCCTCAATTTCTCATTATTTTCTATAGGACCATGGCACTAGTCAAGTATGGCATTTAATCCTTATAGCATTACCTCCATAAGCTAATATTTTCTGTCTCCAAAACAAGTATTCCTTTGGCATGTTGACGTACTAAACCCAAACATATTCTCACGTTATCAAAAATAAATAAATCAGTGAATCGGTTTGTGAAGAGTTAATCTTTAAATTTGGAGTTTTTTCTAAAGCTTAGATTTCAGTTCTCGAAAAATCTAGTGTAGGTCTTCTTACCTGCTGTCAGAGTCCTCTCCTATCTATCC
>VXBQ01001792.1:566399-671399 GCA_013400175.1 Phainopepla nitens | reverse complement strand
ATTCAATTACTTTTGGGTTTATTGCCAATAGATGTGTTGAACCTTTTATAGGGCAAGGAGTGGATTACTTGATGCTTACCTACAACTTAGAGGGGAAAATTATAGCTCATAGCTTCAAGTTTGACTTTCAGATGAATAAAATAAACAGAATTAAACTTATTTCCTGCCTGCCTGTTTGCCTCTCCCTTTCCTTCACAAAGAGCTTTTTGGGGAAACCTTATACACCTACTATGCACATAATCAATATGCTCTATCGTGATAGCTAGGAGAGGCTTTCGGAGATCATTAATTCATATATAACCCCCAGAGAGCTGACTAAGTAGGGTTTGAATAGGCATTAAATTAAATATGCATATGTTTTAAATGCATATCATTCATTATACAGCAAAATGAAACTTTCAGGGGGTTTTGATACTGCTTACAGATCACACCACCTCAACATCCCAAATAAAATTGATTTTCTCCCAGACTGACATTACATTTTAACACAGAAACCTCTTGCCCCTCTACTTCAATAATTTTTGCTCATATGTTTCCAATGCCCTATCTACTATTCTGTAAAAGAAATAATCATTCATCTAGAATTAGTTTTTTAAGAAGGCTGAATATTTAATTTTCCATTATCTATGCTTTTAAAAGCAGGCACTGTTTTATGCCATTGACAAATTGACATTTAGCAAAGCAACACCACAATAGAAAGGGTTAAACAGACCTGTATTAATATAGAAGTCAAGCTTTTAATATTCTGCAAATATTAACAAAGAAAGATGATAATGTTGAGTTAATATGGGTTAAGGATAAAAAGAAAATAAATTTTTCTGATTGCTAAGTGTTGACACTTTTTTGGCTAGGCCTGCAGCCTTTTCTTGAAGGCTGTGTAATTACAGAAGGCTTTTCCCCTCCTTCCCCCTCCTGCTTCTAGCCCACATTAGTAATGACCCCTTCACTGCTTCAAAAACCACTAATAGTCTTCAGCAAAGGCAAGAAAAATGAACAGGATAAATTGGAATCCACAGTCAGTAATTTGCATCATATGAGACTGCTTTGGCCACTCACACTCATTCCTGGCCATCAATCGTGCGCTGTCAGGTGCTGCACTCTGCCACCATGATAAATATTCCTCCTAACACTCTGATTCGTCCAAACAATGTAATTGTCCTCTATTCTCCTCTTGGTAATGGAGATAATGAATGACTGCACAAACAAGAAGGATTGCTCATCACAGACACAGGGGTGGCTTCAAACCGAAAAGCCCTGAGTACAAATTTTAATTGACTGAAAACACAGGTTAAAAGAAAAGAAATCCTGTATACTATATCCAGGCTTCCAGACAATCACTTCTGAGCCTTCCCCTTCTGGTTTGAGGGGTGGGGTCTTTATCCTGAACGCGGGCCCCCCAAAATGGGTAAAATGAGACTAGAAAATTCTGCCTTTGGAAAGCAGCCACAGAAATGCTGTCCAGTATGCAATTCATGTAAAACAACTCCTCACTTTAATTGTGTTTAATCCCAAACTGCGAGGAGCTGCTGTTATGGAAAAAAAAAAAAAAAACAAACCTCTTCCAAATGGAAACAGTTCCATCCAGTTAAATACTTATTGTACTGCAAGGAATAGTATGTTTTTAAAATTTCAGTCAAAATATAACCACGCATAAAGTGAATTGCATTCAACAGCACAGAGCCTGATGGAAATCACTGAGCCTACTCAGTGTGATAGCCATCCTGGAGCTATTAAGACATTTGAAAATTGGTATACACAAGATCAACAAACACTTAAAAGCCGAGATCTTATCAAAATTCACCTTGCACAGATGGCTTTTATTATTTCTAATTAAGAGTGAGGGACAATAGCACAACAACTCTAACTTATTTAAATAATGTTCTACATTTTGGAGAAGAGAGAGAGAGAAAACTGGTGTTGTTTTCTGTTGATTTTTCCCCCCCTTCAACATCAGTGATTCTACAGCTTTTAAATGTGAAGTGGACTGTTTATCTGAAAGTGTGCTGGCAGACTGCCACCATATTTCTAAGATTAAAGAAAGGATTGAAAACAATCAGCTTTCCGTGGAACTGAAACCACGACAATGTGTTTCTGGTTAATTTACAAATACACGTATATATTTAAGGCTAAACTACAGAACCAGAAAATTCCTACTAGTTAGTCTATCACAGGCATTCTTACACTTTATTAGAACAGACATCATATTGAAATAATAAGCATGGGAGGCCTTCATTTCTGCTTTGATCTATATTACTAAATGTCTGACTGGCTCAGATTTAAAATAAACTTTGGTATGTTTGCACTTGAAAACTGGAAAAAGACCAGAAGTAATAATTTGTTGTCGGTTTCCATATTATCTTAATAAAAGTTATAGTTTAGTCTATACACTGCTGGATGCCAAGAGATGTTAGTCCTGTCACCCCTGCAGTGGCTAAACTTTCTGGTAGGAGTACACGTTCTGATATGGTTGCAAAGATGATAAGTCACTTCATCATCATGTAACTACCTGAGATGAATTAAGAGCTTTACCTGCTTTGCAAATCTCTTGCAGGTGAGCATCATTACAGCCTTAAATGCACAGGTATGTACTGAAGAAAGGTACCACAGGGCTCCTTTTCCTCTGAACATCTAAGGGTTGGGATTTCCTGACCCAAACCCTGCCAAATGCATGGAAAATGTGAAGGCAAAATTTCAAGATGTTTAATAATGGCTTTTCATCATTGTCCTGTGTAATTGAAAGTGGATTTTTTGGTTTCTTTTTTCTTTTCTTTTCTGTGTAAAAATGGTCAATTTATTTCCAATAAATTAAATAACAATTATGCCCAGCATAGCTGGATTTGGTAGTAGATTTGGGATTTTATACATATGTAGGTAATAATTTTACTCAGGCAGAGGTACAGGTTATAGAATTTCATATAAGTTTAGTTTATTTTCTTATTTAGAAAGCTATATTCACAGGAAGGAACACAGAGGGGAGTTTCTAATAAGGAGAATCTAAATTATTCACCCTGAAAAAGCATAATGAGTACAAAATGCTAAGGATTGTTTCAAAAGGCAGGATTAAAGAATACACTGACATCCTTTAACTTTTCTCAGCCTATTAAAAGCATTCCTTAATTGTCTGTTTAAATGTTAATCTCAGTAACAAATGAGTTAACAGTCATAAAAAAAGAAAGAGCTTTGAATATCTCACCACCTCTAAAAATTCCCATTCTACTGAGACTATCTCATCACTTTATTGCCAAGGTAACCATGGGTATCTCATGAACTCTTCAGTGCTACTGGATGGTCAAACAGCAGTGCCACAAGACATTCAGGCCTCTGTCTGTGGATGATCAAGCCAAGTTTCAGACAATGAACTGAGCTCCAAAATGGGTGCACTTCTGCTTCTTTGAGACTGCAACTCTTTTAGGAAGAAAAAAAAGCACTTGCATTCCAGAATTCTCAACATTCAACAGCAACAGAAAATGCTGTGAGCCCATTCCCCTGACAGACTCCTCATTGGCAGGGATACATTTAAATCATGGTCCTAGTTACCTAAGATATTACCCATCTCACCACCCTAAAATCTTGTTAATGTCTTAACTACCCAGGGCCACTCTAAATGGTGAAGGAGGAGAGGTACCTTCACATAAAGTACCACAGAACCAAGATTACTAAGCATGCTTTTAGAAAATGTATCTCCTGAACCAAAAGCTTGTCAAACTTTAGTTAAAGCTCACCCGTTCAATCTAGATCTTTCAGAATAATTACCCTTCCCTGTTATTTACATACATGCTGCCAGACACACTGCAATGGTTCTCAAGCACTTATGGCTACATTTTGAGCAGGAAAGCTGTTGTTATAGCTCTGTTAATTCCTAGAGAAGACTGCTCATGTTAAAAATGGTGAACACCTAATGATAAAGTACCCGGACAGACAGACTGAGCTGGAGAATCGCAGTTGTTGTGGAAGATCTAACAAAAAACACACAAGCACTCAGTAGCCCTTGTTCCTCCCTATCAATAAAGGCTAGCCATACTTTACTGCTGGATGGTGTAAAACAGATTTGAGCCATGTTCTGCTAGTTGAACTAAGGCAAGAAGAAATGAAAACGCAAAGATAGAATAGATATGGAATAAAGGCATAAATACCATATTCCTGTCTCTACCATATTCCTCACTCTTACTTGTCTGATGAACAAAAGACTAGGAGGATCCATTTTTCTGTGTTTTGCCCTTTAAAGACATCAGGTAACACATTCAAAGAGACAAGCTGATGTGCTAAGGAGGTTCAGTATACATGAGAGGGTTGCTGATGACATATGGCTGCTTTTAAACACAACAGAAAAGAAAGATGACCAGATGTGTGGTTTGCAAAATGAAAGCTTGAGAAGCACATTTACAGGAAAAAAATAGATGTTCTAAGGAAGGGAAGAAAGATGATTAATAAAGTAATATGCAGTATTGTGGTAGAAAAAATTCCTGTAATTCCAACAGAAACAGAACAATGACAGAAAACCATATTCTTTGGTGCTGTAAGAAGAAAAACTATTTGTAATCTCTTATACAAAATCTTCCCCCTGAAAATTTTCCTTCAAGTAAATTAAAAGGAAGGTAAGCAGCCTGTACAGTGATTTTGAAAATGGATACTATTTTCATGGACAAGAAGGGTGACAATAAGCATTATCACACATCAAGTACAATTTAGCTCTATTTTCTGTGAAGAAGAACTTCAGTTTCTGATGAAAACATTAATATATTACTCTGGTCCCAATTTCTTGCAAAGCTATCAAACATTTCAGGGGTTTTGACACATAAGAATAAACAGACACTTTGGCTCTGGTCTTTTAATTCCGAATTTTCAGGCAGTGAGTTCCCTGAAAGCAGGATAAATACTGGAATGGTCTGGCATAATGAATGGAGAAAAGAATCTATGGAGAAAATGGAAGAATATCTGATGGGGATGGTAGGAAGTTTCATCGGGTACTCTTTAAGGTAGCAAAGAATTTTTACAAATCCAAACAAACAAAGCAGCAACAAAAAAAATGCATTATTAATTGCACTATAAGAAAATATTATGGTTGCTATTCATAAGACTCTAAAGCTAGCTGAGATAACTGAAAACATTTCTGTAGCAGTTGAAGGACAGAATGAATTACAGAAGAGAGAGATACTCAAAGTTTGACTTAAATTTTGCTGACAGATTAAAAAGAAGTAAAATTGGTAGCTGTGGAAAAGATTGAATGATTGAAAAGATTTTAAAAATGCATTTTAGGCAACAAGAAAGTACTGGAGAGAGAGAAACAGTGATATTGGACTGATGGGCTTTCAGGTCAGTTTCCAGACATAAAGCACAATATGTAGTAATAAAACCAAACAGTATTACAGCAATTTTCTTCTCCTAGATATTATATGTGATCTTCTAGATGTTTGGATATAAAATCCTACTTTCATTGAGTCAGTAAGAGTTTTGCCATTATATTCCTTAGAATTTGATTTGAAGCCTAATTTAAGAAACTTAACCTTGCAGTAAACACACCAAAACGTTGCTTTAAGCTTCTGAAATACAAAATCCATATTTAAGAGTTGTTGGTAATATCTTACAGCTACTGTGGAAAAAGACTGACAAAACAATATGGAATGCATATTAGAACAAATAGATATACTCCAACAAGAACTAAAATTAAAGACAATACTTGAAGACCAAAATCTGCAATGAAGATAAAAGAGAGAGAGTATTTCAAACCACTAAAAAATCAGTATGATAGTCTCAGAAATAATGGAGGTAAAAAAAATACAAATACTGTAAATGCTGAAATACAAATCATACTGAGAAGGTCTTAAAGCGATGAACAAAAGTTAAGCTGTAAAACAGAAAGATTACTTCTAAATAGTTCCCTCTCTTATTTGGAATGAAGTGTCTCATCAAGTTCTGCTTTGTTAATCTCTTGAGAAAAGACCTGGAGCAAATATGGGTGATGAGAACACCTTACTTAATGCCAGTAAAGAAAATAATCAGTGCTACGAAAAAGAGTGCTCCTTTCACTAATATCAGGAGGCAGAGATGTGTCCCTGTTATTGGCTTGGCAAAATGGAACAGTCCGGTGAGCCCTGGATTATTCTTCAAAATGTGAATCTGTACATATTGGCAGACTTATCAGAAATCTCTATTTATGCTAAAGATCAGCCCCACCAACACAATTTGGATGCAAATATCCACTCCTGGCCCTGTACAGTCACTGGTTTTGATGTAAGGTACTCCAAACAAAGGGTTGTTGTAAATACCAGATCCAGGTATGTAACAGCTCTCAAATTTTGCATTTATTCATTTCCACAGTGGATTTTCACGATTATCTAAATTATTGGCTACAACTGAAGCAGATGATAATTTAATACAAGATCTTTTTACTTAGCCTTTCCAATTTGGAGTAGCAATTTGTGAGTCATACAGACATGTTTAGGAATGGAAAAAGCATTAAATATTAAACAGTGGTACTCACACAGTACAGTTATAACTGTCTTTGATGGTTAAGCTATCTCACAGAACCATTCTTTTTTTTCAAGATTGGATAAGCTAAAGAATCTCAGATTATATGTTTGAAAAGTCCAGGACCACATAAGGATTTTCACAAATCTGGTCCCAAACAATCCCAGTGCTCCGCTTTGCAGTATACTCGGGGAATCAGTTCCTACAGGGCTGATTTAATTGAATTTGAACCCCTGTCTAACCTATGGAGCTGGTTCTTTTTTGATTGCCCTAAACCAAATTCTTACAGAAAATGGTTTACAAATGCATTATGAAAGAATGCAGGGTTCACAAAGCCATAAAGATAAAGCCCAGTTTCATTTTTTTTCTGCACTATAGACAGGATTTACAATTGATAGGAAAAAGCCCCATGTTCACAATGAATGATAATGGGCAAGGAACTAGTATATTCAATCAGTAGCTGGCTTCTGTTAGCTGGGATAGAGAACTGCATAAATCAATGATTCAAGGAAACACAGAATAGGGATAATATAACATGTAAATGAGAAAAAACATGGCTGTGAAAAGATTAAATACCTTAAATACACAAGAAACAAAATATTTTCTTAATTATTTCAAAGGAAAGAAAGATTCAGAATTAATCTGATCTAAACATGTGAAACCCCAGAAGCATGAGTGCTAAATAGATCGTCATCATGTAAAAGAGTATGTAACACATTGTGGACTATTTAGTGAAGTGTCCTTCAGAATGTCCAGAAAAGTTTTCTTAACTTCAGCAATATATTGCAAAGCCTAATTTAATGAGGAAGGCAACATAAATTTATGACAGCAAGGTCTTTCTTAATTAACTTCCTAGTGTTGTTAAATAATGTTATCACCAGAGCAGAGGAATGGAAATGCCATAGATATTATCTCTTTCAGTTTTATTACAGCACTTGATATAATTTCAGATTAAAGACTATAAAGTAGAAAAATGTCTCATAAACAAGTAACAACAAGTGATGGGTTAAGCTGTGAAGTGTGAGGAGACTCTTCGCACTTTTATATGTAATTGAGTTAAGCAACAATATTAGATAAAGCTAGAAATACAAAAGATTCATGCACTGTTAGGCATGAAAAGTATGCTAAAGGGCCAACCTACCACCCCACAAAGGCAACAGAAGTTCTCTGAAGACTTCAATGGAAGCTGAATTGTAAATTTATTAGCCTTTACTGATTAATATAAAACCCTTTTTCTTTCTTGAGACGCAGATGCTGTTACATAAATTGTGAAAAAATGGTGTAGAAATTGTAATCAATGTTTTCTGAAACATCTTGGTATAGTACATGAGTGAAAGTATCAATAAGCACAAAAATGTGTATTGTTATCTCCCTGACCACCACCTTGCTGGATCACAGTTCAAGCTTTGTCAGAGGACTTTAATCCCAAATCCTTCAGGTTCTGCTGTTTTGAGGATTTTGGGCTCATCTTTTGCTTCTGCTTTAATTTGGAGCTATTGTGCATCCACCAGGCTAAATAAAATCAACCAAGTTCAATAGAACATCTTAATTTTTCACTTCACTACACAGGTGGAGTAGGCAGGATGAATCACATCAGAAATGTGATACTAAATACTCTGAAGCCTGTAGAACCTAGGCACAGGTTAAGTCACAAGTATGGATTTATTTGATGTGAGTTGGTACTGATACTGCAAAAATTGCTATACACCTATAATAAAAGAAAAGCTAAGCTATCCAGAATGGATGTCTTCAGCATCAAAACTTATAAACCAAGAGAATGATGCAACTGACTTGGAAAACTAATGCTATGATTTAATCTGTGTTGTGTTAGAAATGGAAAGTTAGATTTTTAAAGCATTTTCTGTGCCATGTTCTGGCAGTGATATTACACAGTGCTATTAAGCAGCACTTTATTCCATCTGGGAACTCTTTGAGTTTCATTGGGTTGCACACAGAATAAAACACTAATCAGTACAAGTAAGGTCTGGCTCTGGGTTTGGCTCATAGACAGAGGACTGGAGAGAGAACTTTGTTTTGGTTAGTCTCTGAGTAGGAGACTTTGAATTTCCTTTTTACCTAAGCTACATCTGCTGAGCTAGTTTATTACAAAAGAAATGGGAACTATGGCAATACATAGCTCCGAGTGTCTCCCATTCATACCATAAATATGTGAGGCCATGGCTCTGGGCAAGCTTTTCAACACATTCAGTAGCAGGATTTGATAGAATGCAACAGCTAACTCTCACTGCACCTCTTAATTTGCTTGCTGGAACTTGGCAATTTACCTTTCAAGAGCCACAGACCAAGTGGATATCTGTTTGGCACACACAAAAGTTCTTTTCAGGGATCGAGTGAAAGGGTAAGGTATGGACTGCAGCTTAATGAAGTTATAAGCTAGTGACATATCTTGCCAGAAAATATTCGTGAACATGAATTCTTTTCCTTTCTAAAAGGAAAGAAGACTAGTCATCACAAAATAAAGGTTTATATTTTAATTTTTAATGTATATTGTTTAACTTGTATTTAGCTGCTTTTATACATATACATACATATATATATATATATATGTATGCACACACACACTGAATCTGCAAAGCAAAGGCAATGGCTGCAACTGGTAGTACAAAGACACCACATTAATAGTGAAACCCTGAACCATTCATAGTTAAGGCCAGGTTTATTTGGGAGTTCATCTGAGTTTTGGCAAATGTTGTAAGACTTTTGGTTGCAGTTCTGCAATCGATGCTTTCATGTGGCAACCAGGTGAAACTGCTGTGGTTCAGGCGAAGTCTCGCACTATGTCTGAACCCAAAACCTCAAAGATGAACTCTAAGCCATGAATTTACATAAATTAACAAACATTTCCAAATATCCTCAAAGGGAAGCTGCAGCTCAGGTCTTCAAAGGATATCTACTTTCCAAAATATATGTAGATTTTGTTTGCTATTTTCCGAGTGAGTCCAGAAGAGATTATTTGCTCTCCTCTTCCTGGAAAGGCCTCTTTTCTACCTCTGAGTAGAATCGCAACAAGTTGGCAATTTCTACACCGGCAACCTGTGTATAGGGCTTTGAAATTCCTGCAGAACCAAGACCTGGAGACTTGTCTCTTTGAGGAGACAAGAGTTTGTAACAGGTGATTGATAGAAGTAACAAGGGGACGTTAGTAGCCAGCCTTGATATATCCAGCTACTGGTAACTGCTATGAGGTTTAGAGCAGAAATCATGACGTTTTATGTTTTTGGGGGTGTGAGGTTGAGGGCTTTGAATTGAAATGGCCCTTTTGGACAAGGATTTCTAGAATATAGGTCTAGAAAGAATGAAGAATTGAAAAAGCATTATGCCTGATTTAAAGCATTTCCAAGCGCTCATACCTCTTCTTTAAACTGTTATGATTATGATTACATTTAAATTTAACCAAATTCTGAAGGGCAGCTCAGGTATGTATGATGAGAGGGCAAGCACATGGAAGAGGAAATAGCTTTGCAAGGTATTTTTAAGGACAAGAGCAACAGGGATGTTAATGCAGCAAGACACAGGTTTTATTTTGGTAAAGGATTTGACTCAATCTCAGGAGGAAAACTTGGAATAGAGTAGTGAATCTGGGGAAGTCACAGTAAAAGGTGACTGAGGAGCAGAGAAGGGCTTTAGAGCAGGAAATGTGGGTGTTGGGAAGCCCCACAGACAGTAGGACTGAGAGGCTGGTTTTCAGCAGGACTGAGGTGGGAATGATGGGAAAGGAAGTATTATCAAATCACATTGGGTTTTGACCAACACCTGGGCATCTCCAGTTTGTTTCAGAGTTCCTCTGTAGAGTTCAAATTAATTTATTGATAAGCCTCAGATTTTACAAAGTATTAAAAGGCCTCAGGAAATTACTGCAGGTGGTTTATAAGCTCAGTTATTTAGGTCTTGCACATTTTTTCCATTTCTGTTCGTATTTGCACAACTTGCCAGTAGTCTTAGGTGTAACAATATACAAATTGATGTTCTGCCTACCACTACTACTGAGCACAATATGCTGATTTCCCTAGGCTTAAAACAGAAAAAGCACGAAAACACAGATACATACACAACCCATCATATACATGCTTAGGAAACAGTAGATAGCAACATCTGCCATAGATCTGTAACATTTTAAAAATATTTACTAGGAAAATGTGAAAAGAATGTATAATATATTTACACATAGAAAGTCTTGATCCAAAGTGGGTTTTTTTTCAGAAGTGTGTACTGTTTTGCTATGTGGCAGGTGCTCTGAGCTACCATTAATCTGGAAAAAAGCGAGTATTTGGTGCCACCATAGAAATATTTAGGAACCTAACGACAAAGCCATGTATGAACAGAATAGGAGTTCGGTGGCTAATTCACCTGATTTCGCAGGGAGCTAGGCATGCAATGTATTTAGTCAATTTTGACAATGTCAGAAGTTTTCATCTGCATATTTAGTCACCTAAATGTATGTAAGATCTGGTTTAATAGAACCTGTTGACCTTTCCATTTAAGATTGGATGCTCTCCCCAGAGACTGCCATCTTGCTGCACATCCAGTGCATAACTATCCACTACCACTAAGCGAGAATAATCTCTGTCAGTGTTTTGGGAGCTTGTGGAGCCCCCATAAACTCTTAAGAAATTAGGCAACTTAAAATTAAAGCCAAGCAGTTTACTTGATCTTTTACTGCCCATTTCTTCTGGGTAGCTTTTTAATAAAATCTCCTTACAATCAATAAAATATATTTATAACAAAGTACCACACTCCTACCAACAATCTGCGAGCTGGTGCATACACTTCACGGCTTATAAACTGACACACTGTAATAGCTGCACAGTTTTTAGCAGCTGTCTCTCACACCATGTGTCCTGCCCAAGTGGAGACAGATTCATACATGGTGTTCAAACACTGGGATTATCCTGTAATTTTCTGAATAGATGGCAACCATATGATAATTAATTCCCTAAAACCAAGCAGGGAGAAACAGCTGAAGAGGGGAAGGATTTTTACATTGCAAAGAAGATGCAATACCCAGGGGGCTTTCAGATATTCTGGATGTGGGTATAGACAGGATAAGAACTTCAATAGTAAACAGATAAATTGATATTCTGTTCCTACCCATACTTCAGTTTTGGAAATGACATGTGACTTCCATAACAAACAGCAGGAGAATATGTACATCTATCCTTACACTTGACTCTAAATGTATTTATGAAATAAAGGGTCCAGACATCTGAATTCTATACTGATTTTAGAGAATTAATCCTCTTCCTTCTTTTTACCTGAATGAGGTTAAAAATCTTCTTCTGTAAACTGCTAAAAGAACTCTTAGAGCCTGGCCTTCTACCTCAATCCATTCCACATAGGAATAGTGTCATGCTTTTAAAATTCTTTTTTCAGCCTTAAAAATCCTATTCTTTCAATCTTTGTGATTAACTTGCCTCTACTGGTTCTGCAAAGTAAGTTGATAGGACAGGAGGTCACTCATCCCTAATGCAGTCACCAAAAGCTATCACAGACCCTGTTAAATGGTTTTAGCTCTGTACCTTAAATGGAGGGGAAGAAGCAAGATTCTGTCCTTTACTCAGAAGCAGTACTAAGATAGTGCAATTTGCATCTCTTATATGCAGGAACAAAAGTTTTGAGTAATCTTAATCTATATGCTGTTTTCTTGGCTTTCTAGCCACAGCTGAGTTGGCTCATCCAGTTATTGGAAGTAAGAACTGACTCTCAGTAAATCACTTGATTTGCATAACATACCTGCTTTTCACAAACAGTGATTTCTTCAACAAAATCTTAACAAGTTGACTTATTCTTTCTTTTATTCCACTTTTTGGTAGTACATAGTGGTGAAGTTGGCAGATCTCCTTTACAAGATTTAAAATTTTCATATTCTGTTGGAATTCAGAGGAAAAGTTGAATGTGCTCTAAAGCGTTACAAAAGACTTGTGCCATTTTCATGTTTAGCTTGAGAAACTTGCCAGTAAATTAAGTTGAAGAACTACCATAACTTAATATTTGTGTGTATTTAGAATACTTTCCACACAGGAATCTCAAATGTCTTCATGAATGTTAAGGAACACTACATCACACCCTGGAAGAGGAAAGCAAGAAATGAAAAAAAAGCTGATTTTGGGTGGATAAAGGGCAGCCTAGAGATACCAAGTGCCTGACCCAATGTCATAAGAGAGGAAAAATACACAGCTGATGACAGAACCCAGGGATGAGCTTACAGAGTACAGCAGCAGGTTTCTGAGTCAAGAAAAGACACCTCAATCAGCAATCAGATTTTTAATAGCACAGTCAAACCCCTCTAGTTTTATAAGACAGGCACTTAAGATCTATGACTGATGAATGAATGATGGTATTTCTCCAACTACAAAAGGTAATACTTGCATTTTGTTTGAGTACAGAATAATTCCTGGAATAATTAAACAAGCAGAAACAGCTAGGACATGTTGGAAGGACTGATATTATGGCTGATTTTCAAAAAAATTTTAGATTTAGGGGTCTAATCTCATCAAAACAAAATAAGAAATGGGTATCAAACTCCCTGAGGCCTCATTGAAATTCTCAGCTCATATCACTGCAACTGATTGCACAGGAACACAAATTAGAGTTAAAATGAGATTTAATTCTATCATGTACGTATGTTCATTTTTTTACTGCTATCCTTCATTCATTGCTTTGTTTTAAATGCACCTTTCATTCAGTGATCTGTAGTAATAAAACGACCACAGAGAAAACATTCGTCCTTCCATACCCCCCAAAATCCTAAAATTTTGAAAAAGAATAATAAGGAATGGACCATAGCATCAAGTGCCTTGAATTGACACCATTTCTTTGCCAATTTAAACTAGCTGAGTACATGGCCTCCCGTCTTTTTGTGTTTTCTGAGGTTATTCTCAGCAGCACCTGCACAGTAAATAAAGGTAAAAGTGCAACAAAATAGACTCAGACATATCAGCGAATGAGGAGCTCTGCTTCCCATATACATTAGTGAACTTTTCTCCTGACAAACAGGCTATCACCGTATAATGGGCTTTTCCTGAAGTTTACTGCGGCACTGTTTATAATAACATTGCATCCAGCCTGCCTTGTTGGTACTTTTGCATTGCAGGGTAACAGTTCTGAGGTGGCAGCAAACAGCTTCCGTGCTTGTGTCAGGAGAAATAAAACTGTTATTATTTCATACACTTCAGAGGCCACACTCGAACTCAGCAGTTCTGCAGAGCTGTTGTGAACAGAAAGCTCTGCTGTAGAACACCGGGCTGCCCCCTCAACAATAAACCGTCTTCTCTCCCCTCTGTGTTTGGCTTCCCGCCAGTTGCCCATTTGCTTTACACCATCAATTTATATTCACTGAGATGGTGTAAGGTTCTAGAACAGCACTGATTATCAAATCTGCCTGCCAAACATATGAGCAGTAAAAGCTGGTCTTCCAGAGTCCTACATGTATCATCCAAGGGCCCGATCCTGCAAGCTTGCCCGACAGGGAGCAGTGCTCAGATCAGCCAAAGTCAGCAGAGCCCTGAATTCACAGCAGCAAATGCCACTGCTAGGAAAAAGTGCTAGTGGGCTGAAGTCCTCAATGGCTTGGCTTTCCTGCACAGAGTTTTAAAGGAGTGATTTTTAAGAACCCCACTGTGGCATAAGCCCTGGCGGAGTCGTCGGAGAGAGCTCGTAGCTTTTGTCACATGTTTTGATTATTATTTCATTCAGCAGCAATTTGCCAGATGATACTATCTCTTCTGGTATATGTGACGCAGTTTTTAAAAAGCTTTTAGAATAGCCATGCAGTCACTCATTCCTTGCTAATCCCAAAAGCTGAAAAGCCAAAAAGCTCTCGCCTTCTTACCCCGTTCCTCATCCAAAACAATCCAACATCAGAGTTCAAAAAAAGTTAAAAATTTTGACACTTTAGAAAAAGACTTTAAAAGGAACATAAAAAATTATCTTTGTTTGCCTTTAAAGTCTAAGAAGTATGCAATTCTGGCTTCCAAACTTTCTACTTAATCATGAGGTCTAGAAATTTACTTATTTAAATGGAAGCTTATATTCTCAGAGAGAAGAAAATACAATATTTACAGCTGGGATGGTTCTTTAGAAAGACACCAAATGTCATGAGAGCAGCATTCAGGAGGACTGAAAACACTTCACTAACAATGGATTTTAGCAAATTAATTAGCCTTGCCCATTTTAATTTATCTTTCACAATGCTCTAAGCTTGTGAGAATCAGCCACAATGGGTTTTGTTCATAAGTTACTTTGCATCTAAAAAGAATTAGAATATTTCATGCTTGCTTTTCTGTGTGGTCATATATTGGCAATCCTAATTTGAATCCTTTCACCTCATGTGCAATTAGTTCCCACTGAAGCTAACAGACGTCATCCATACGTAAGGAAAGTGGGATGGATCTTTAATGAGTGGGAAGTAAATGTAACAATGAAATAGCTAATGAAGAGGTTTTACAGAAAGAATACAGCTTTCTGGATTTGAAACAAACTGGCAGAGATAAATACATCTACCTACTCTTTACTTAAGAGCTATAATGTTGCGCTCACTTAATGCATTCAAAAGTATGCATGCATTTTCCAAATGTTTCCTAGCTATATTAATCACATCTCAATCCTAAAATGAACTCTGTGCAAGGAGACTTATGCACATCCATAGTGTTATCTGGAAGATTACAGCCTTTATTGCTGACTATTTGTAAATAAGGATAAAAGTCAGCGTAGGCATCTCTTCAAATGCAGCTTTAAAATACCATATGTCCTTATGCTTGTGTTATGTGATGAAACCTGACAGATCAAAGGACCAGATTTCCCACTCTACATTGATTATTTACTATCATTCATTTTCATGCATTTTAATATGTGGTATCTACATTTAGGTTCTTGAGAGCCAGAGAGAATTCAAGCTGCAATACTTGGATCCAGACTCTGAACTTCACATAGCTTGGGGATCTGGCATTTTGGTTCAGCTTTTCCATTATGTAAACAACAATGCATGTCAGATGAAGTCCACACTGTCTTCAAGCCTGCTCAAGCTGTCTTACCCCTTTTCTCCTCTCCAATATATTCACCTTTTCCCCCTCAAAACAGGGAAAAAAAATCATTTCACGGCTAGAAATTCATAACAGATTTTGACTGCAGGCATCAATCCTTCAAATCACTGTGTAAGTCGGTGGCAGGCCATGTTGTCTTTCTAAACATAAACCAACAGAGTGACCTGATAGAGACAACAACAGGGCTTCTGACACTTCTTTTATTGCCCACTCATAAATTCATAAAGGGATGTATACTATCACCAATTGGTAAGTTTGCTAGATAAACATCAACACCAATTTAATGGCTTGCGTACACATTGTAAAACAGAGAGTCTTTATACAAAGAAATCAGATAAATCAAACATAAGCTGAGTCTTAGAGGAAAGCAATTAAAGCTTTAAGGTAAAGTTGCTGAGGGAAGGCCCTGTATCACATTATAGTGTATAATAGAAAATGTGTTAACATGGAGTACAGTATGTGAAATTAAATTAATTAGTAATATAAAACACTTCTAAAGCAGCATGTCCATTGACAGATAAATAGATTAAACATAAGAGATAAATAACCCATTCAGAGATCTCAGCTCTTTTTTTTTTTATCAAAGAGAAGAAATGAAAAAAGAAATCAAACTTCCTAAAAGACAGAGGTGATAAAAGCATAGCTAAAATAGACATTTTAAAGCCGACTTGTTCGCCCCAGGCTAGTGATTGAAAAGAAAAAGCATAGCTGGACCATAAAAAACCTATTGGACCATATTTCATTTGCTATAGTATATTTAAATGTTTCACTGCACACCAATTTAAATCTAGTGCCTTACAGGCTAGTATAATATACCTCAAGCTGTACTACTTTCTGAGCAGCTGTAAAGAACCTTTCTTTGGGAGAGACTTCTTACAGATACCTCACCTAGCCTTTCTTAGGGTTAGAAATATACTTAAGGCTAAATGGGCAAATTTTTTCTGTTTCTTTTCCCCCCTACCAAAACAAACACACCATCTTCTGTTGGGATTAACAGTGACTAGCACAATACAGGCTGGAACAAGAGGAGCTCCCAGAGCCCGCATACAAAAGCTTAACATGTTCTCTAAATTCCAGACAAGACATTTGTACCATGTACAGCTCTCCACACAGCCCATTCTGGGAGTCTCTACTTCTATTTTCTGGCATGCAACTGGTGTAATTCAAGGAACTATTCAATAATTGCATATAAAATCCATACCTGCCTGTTATTCTTCACTGATTGCTTCTGTGTATCATCTCTCTTCTAAGCTTCTACCAATTTCCCCAAAAAACTTTTCCAGTTCCATCTGTGATGGTAACATACTGCTGACAGTTGAGCGCTTCCCTCATTCCAATCTGCCTGAAGAAAGAATCTGATAGCACAGAACCTGGGACAGTACTACTTCCCTCAGGTTATATTGTGGTCACTTCCCAGCTGAACACCTCTCCTTTCAGAGTTAAATGCCTTCTGTAAGTTTTCTGGGACCCCCATGGACACACCAAGCACTTGCAATTCACAGGGACATCTTTGGTGGTCCAGACTCTAATTCAAGGACCTCAGGCTTGCATCTACGGCACCCAATATTCTGAAGCGTCTGTTGCTCTCCACCACCTGACTTAGGTGAGCACTGCAAAAGTTACTGAGTGAATCGACAATTACCTTGACGCCTATTCCAGTGTGGAACTTGCTATCCAGAGGAAAGTAAGTTTTGTTTTGGTGAAAGTAGGCTTTATTCCCACAGTGATAGGAGCCTACATGTTAGCCATCATAATATGAAATGCTTTTAAATCCTCCCTAAGGGAAATGTATTATCCACTATTTCTGTAAAAAAGGAGTGGGGGATGGGACATAAAGGTAAGTATTCTAGATATATGTCAAAATGAGCTGTTTCTCCAGCAGCCTCAAGAATGTGCATCATTGCTTTAACACAGATGGTTAGAATTTGTGTTAGTTAGATTTGTCTGGGTGCAACAGAAAAAAATATAACCCGTAGCTCTTTTGTAAAGCAGAATGCAAAGTCAGTATTCACCTGCTGTAAATTCTGACACTGCAGAGCAGCACTCAGCATATTATGAAAAAGCAGAAGTCAGTAACACATCCAAGGGTGAAGAGAGAGGACACAGGACATACTTTGAATGAGTAAATCACAGTAACTCTACAATTGAAATTTTGAAGCATTTTGAGCAAGTTAGATACAGAAATTAAAGCTGCCCTGAAGCAACTTTAATTTACGTGACTGGGCGATTTGCTATCACTATGTAACGGCCAAAGCCTCACAACATTTGGCAACACCACAGAAGTAACCTTCTCATACAGGCAAATCACTCACTAGTAATACCTGCACTGAATTAACCTGTGTAAAAATTTAAATATGAGGAGTGCATTTAAAGACAAATTCTGTCCTCATGAGCACTGTTACAAATCTGCAGCAACTTACTACCAGTCCCTCTCTTCCTAATTTCTGGAAAAGGACTCCTAAAATTTGACCTTTCGGTTTATTTCAGACAGAACAGGTATTCCTCTTGCAAGACAGTATTTCCATTTGCTAAACTTTGCTCTCTAAATTGATATTTAGTCTGCAGAATGTTTGCTCAAGCCTCAATTATTTTGGAAAGTTTTAGCAAAAATGATTCAGCCATTTTTGAAAATGAAATTAAAGAAAAATATTGGTATGTTGTTTCTTGCTATATTTAATTGAGGAGAATGTGCTTTGGAACAGAAACATAACATTTGGAGAAGGGATGGCCCTGCTCTTGGGGATGCGCCTTTTGCCATCTCTTTGAAAATCCACCCACATTTGGCCAAGCTATAAACCTTTGAAAATTTTCAATTAGCACTAGTTTAGTAAAGACATTTAAGAGTTTGTCAGCTAAATACTTCAAAGACTCCATCTGTACTGAACATGCTCCAGCCTGTACATGCTGGCATCTGCAGCACCCCCACAGTAGAAGGGAGTGTGCACTGCTCCAGCTCTGAGCAGGACTTCCTTTGAAATGGTCCTTCTCCATTGCCGGGACCTTCCCAGACCACAGGCTGCATACAGGGTGCTGTCACGTGTTTCCTCTCCACCCCACATCTGTGTGTCAAGAGGAACCACAGGGGAGTAACATAAAGCTCTGTGGCATTTTTCTTTTAATGTTTGCCATCAATGCCTGCCATTACAAAAAGCCTTCAAAGGAGTGCATTTGTGGGAAGCTCCTCTTCTCTAATGAAATGGGAGCTAAGTCAGGTCCCAGCTCTTCATCCAGCCTCTATCATCCATCTCACCAGTCCTGATAGTTCTTTTTCCTTCATCATTTCCCTCATCCCACTTCAATCCCAGGGTCTGAGTCCAGCAGCTGCCTCCTTCCAGTTCGTTCCTACTTGTCTAATTAATTCGCAGTCACCTTCTCCCAGTGCTCCAATTCTAGTCTTTTACAACTGGAGTCTCCTCATTTCCCAGGGTACTGTCATCCTCCCTACTCAGCCATCCCTCTTCATCTCCTCCTTTGTTTCACAGTATCTGTCAGTGTGGCACAAACTACATCCTTCACTCTCTTGGACAGCTTTGGGCCCCTCTGCATTTAACTCTGGCAGCTTCCTCCATCACAGCCCTGGGTACCAGAAGGAATCGTAGGTATGGGATAATAGTTCATTGCTTCAATGCCTGGCTAGGACTCTCAGCTACTTGGAAACAGCCTTGCAGTAGCATATCTAGTCCCTCTACAGCATGAGTGCAGTTTCACAAGCACAAGGTGGAGTGGGATTCATGATTCTGGCTATTTAAGACTAAATTTCTGAAGGTTTAGCTACCAAAAACCAGAAACACTTCAGTAGGCATCTGTGAATTGTAATTTTTGCTAACACATAGCTGTGGACAAATCGTTATATTTTTATAGGGAAAGCAAAAGCACACTCCTAACACTGACCTGTAAAATCCTTTCTCTCACAAATGGGATCACTGAAGTCTCTAGCCTTATTTATGTTAAATATTGTGCACGATCTCTTTTTTCCCCCCGATATATTTTGCCTTAAATTTTTCTTGACATTTCAGCTGTCTTTTACAGGTTCTAAACAGGACATTGAGAATGATGAGTTCATGATGCTATTTTAAAGTTATTGGCACGCCCTGTATCTCAGAATCAGAAACTAAATGTTTCAAATCCTGAGACTGGCGGTGTCTATAGGTATGGCCTTTTATTTTAAGAAAATTATTTCATAACAGAGGTCATTATATATACAATATAAATGTGTAATGTGACAGGTGCTTGCAGGACATTTTAATTGGATCAAGTACTTAATTTTGTGTATATCTTTATAGCACCTCTAAGCTGTCTGAAAACTTTAGCTTGTTTGTCTCACATGGAAAAATTTTTGTGAACTGATATTGTTTTCTCTGTTTACTTTCCTGCTTTTCCATCAGCTCTACTGGTCAGAGCAAATGCAAATTAACTTCATTAGTCAAAGAAGTTAAGACAGTCCTTGATGTTGGATAATTTTTTGTCAGTAAGAAGAGTACTATGACTTTAACTACCTAACACAACACTTTGTCTCAGGGGTGTTGTATCCACTGCACTGCATTTTATAGATCACTAAGCAGCACTAATTGAAGCCCAATTCCTTCAATTTGACTATGGGAGGACTATATACAAAATGGGTTTTCTACTGAGGGAAAGAGAAGATGAAGACCAAAAGAACAATAAAAATGTACTTTCCTATATTACCATATTCCCTTTCTGCAATTCATGACAATATGGAGAGCTGAGCTTTGTATATCTACCAACTCCACAAACCTGCAACGCTTCTGGCCTCTCTGTCTTCTACCTGTATAAGTTGACTAATGCTCAAAGATTACCATGGCCTGAAAGGCCTAACTGATCTGAAAAGTCAAGGAAAACATTTTCATTTGGGGAGGATTTTGTTGGAATGGCTGCACATATGAGTAAAGTCACCTCACATTTTTCTGGGTTCTGCATTAAGATTATAACATGGATTCCAGGAAATCATTTCTGACTTCCTTCCTGAAAGTCTCTATGATCATAGGAAAGAGTCCATTAGACTAGAAATAAAAGATTTGACAGAACCAAAGAGTTTCCTTCTTATGGTCAGCCTGTGTGTTGCAAATAGGACAGGGTTATGCAGTAACACACAGCATGAAGTTTCAGACCTAGTGGGCTATGCAAGCTGACAGAAAATCGTCTGTTTAGCTTTTATTTCTCTTCAGGGCTGGTGTGCTTATAAGATGGGATCAGTGCTGTATGTTAGTTTGTCCACTCTGAACATTCTGTTTTTCATACACCTACATTTTGAGGAATTCCAGGAAAATGAAAGAAACAAATCAAGAGAACAAGTGCTTAACTGAGAGATTAAGATTTTAAAAACAAACAAATAAACAAATTTACAAACCAGCAAGTAGATCTCTCAAATCTAATGAAAAAGCAGGAACTAAGGAAGAAAAATCAACACAGAAGGAATAATAGTTCTATCAGAAGTTATGCTTTCTAGTAAATATCTTGTAAATTTTTTTACACAGTCTTGCAATTAAAAATACCAAATCAGTGTCATATTGTGATAAAACACTGAATTAGCTTTTTAGGCATGAAATTCCCTCAAAATTGCCTCTCTATATGTTTGCAAAACAGAAATCCACATTTGCTGAAATATAAGGTCTTTTTGCTTACGAACTTGGCACTTGGAAAATGAATCTTTTTGGCACTTGAAAGATAAAAACTGTCTGCTGCAGAAAATGGCTTGGATATTGAGCACTGAAGGAGGAAGTTTTTAAAACTTCACTGAAAGGAAAGCTTTTTAAAGCATAGTTTGATAATTCATGCAATCTCTGCATTGCGTGTCTGCATGGAAATCCCCAGCTTTTTCAGCATCTTGGAAAAGGATTTCAAAAAGTCATACAAAGTGATACTGAGAAAAGTCAAAGCCTGAGGCCCTGTCCTCCTCCCATTGGATTTAACAGAATATAAAAATAAATTCTATTGTTTGTCCCCTTGTCTAAGACAAGGCTAGGTATGAGGTGTGGAAACTGAACTACGTTCTCCAGCTTAAAGGTAGTCCTTTCAGGCCAGGGCTCTGGCACACCAGCAAGTCATTGCAGGAAATGCAAATTGCCACTTTGCATTGCAGTAACCTTTCTGTTGATAGGGGACTTCTGTATTCAGGGCTGACAACCTGGCAAATTTCACATGCATTAAAAAAAAAAATCACACAGAAAATTAAACAAAACCAGAGTTGAGGAAAAACACATCAGTGTAGAGGTGCTATTTAAAGAGGAATTTGGACCTTCTGTGATGTATTTTAAGTGCTTTTCTTTTTCCACTCAATACATTAAAGGGACATGATCAAGGCTAAAGAAACTAAAATTAGACCTGCCAGCTGTGTTTTGGTTTGTGAGTATTCACAGGTCACGTTGTCCCTGTGCACTTACTGTCTGATCCATTCCCTGAAGGAGGCAAAACACTGGAATGTAAAGGAATTCTGATACCCCTTATGTACTTCAATATAGTCTCTGCTCTCCTCAGAGTAAATTAGAGAGACAGAAAGAAGCCAGCAGACACATACCTCTGATCTTGGAAAAAGCATAGGGCTCTTGGATTGTTCTTTCACTCTTAGCATCTATATATGATCTTTCATTTTGGGAAAATAATAGGTTTTAAAAGTCTATACAGGAAAAAATATATTAATATGCTGAAACATATTTGATTTTGGGTCAACTGTGTTATCTTTTACATTTTCTGAAAATATCTAACCCTTCCATAATCCTGCCAAAGCAAGCTGAGTTTTTTGTGTCTTAAATCATTCATTAGTCTGCCAATTTTCCACCTAATAGCTCAGCTAATTACAGAAAAGCAGCTCTAGATAGTTCGCAATTGCTCTATAAAACTTACTATTGAAATTTTGAGGGGCAGTTTATCCAAGAGGCATTAATTTGACCTCTAATTTTCAGGTGGTACAATCCTAACTAATTTGCTTTCAGAGGTCAAGTAGTACACTTATAACTGTATAGTTTGGCTGTGTTTTCAATCTTTGCATGTACAAAATAAAGAATTTTGAGTTAAGGACCTCAAAATTAGATGCAGTTTTGGATAGTTTGTCCTTATAAACCTGCCAGATGATCTCTGCTTTTGTCAGAACAATCATCCAAATGAGTCAGTCAAATAGACATGGGTGTGTTATTGCCCTGTAATTAAGGGTTGAGAAAAATCTGTAATTTTCAAAGTACTAATTGAAAACGCATGTGGAAATGTTACTCAGAAAGCTAAATTTAATAACGTTAAAAGCAGCGCTCTTTTCAAGAAGAGGTCCATATTTTGAATCAGAGTAAGTCTCCAGGAGAGGCAACTTTTCTTTAATACAAATGCAGCATTTTAAGCTCAAGCGAACCCTGGAAAACACCATCTCAAAAGCAGCAGTGATAACAGGACCGTGTTAACAGCAGCATTACACTGTCCCTCTCTCCCCAAGATGAAGAAAGCAGTTGCACAGAACCAGAACAGCTCCAGCTCCCTCCTCACTGGACTCATGGTCTCAGTACTTTCTTCTGTAAAACTGGCTCACAGGGTGACAACACTGCAGAAATGCATCATATCCTCCAGATGTACCTAATTAAATCTGAAGGTGGGGGGGATGCTACACAGCAACCTGCAATACTCATCCTCTAGCCACTTTCAACTCCCCCTCAGTCTTTTGGGTGTCTAAGAAGGTCTCACACTTTACAGAGAGACCTCTGGTGTCAAACAATATGGAATTTGGGACATGAGTTTATAAGGGAATAATTCATGACAGAACACGAAAGAAGTAAACAGGGATACATCATAGACAAAGAAAGAATTTTGAAGATAATGTAACAACTTCCTTTGTTGATTTGCTTTCCTATCCTGGCTACTGTTTAAATTTAAAAAATATGTATCAAGACAAAAGGAGTTATAGCTTAGTTACTAAAATATTTGCAAATCATGCACAGTCAGAAAGGACAAAAACTCAGAGCTCTTAAATCAGGATATACTTAGAAGCAAGAGGAAACAAATATGTTATCAAGATAGAGATAAGAATCCCTCTACTATCACGTGATCTTTTCCCTTCCAAGGTCTAACTCTTTGGAATCCAGAGAAAAAAGTGGCCAGGGCCCATGAAGCTGCTGAGAACTCATTCTGGGAGGTAGACAGATTCTTTCCCATTGCCATCCAAAGATTTAAGCAAATCCACAGTAACATCCAGGTGATATTATTAGTCATAGAAGGACTATGTTTTGTAATACTAGGAAGCCGCAGGACAAATATAACTTAAATACTGCTAAAGCAAACAATGGTAAATGAAATTGATGGAGTCCAGCATATTTTTTTATTATCTATGCTGTGTTGTACAATTTGTGTAATAAGCCATAGTTTTTTATGATCTTCTCTTGCCATTTAATTCTGCAGCTATACAGTTTTTGAAACAGCAAATTCGTGATTAGTGTGCAGTGATGATGCAAAATTATAAGTGTGAATTAAGGCAATATTATACTACACTCATGAACTTATCAGGAAGCATAATACATAAGTCTAGTGGCAACTATTCAGCCACTGGAGCGACCTCACTAATTTAATATGCTGAGAGTTGGTGTATAAAGTGAGAAAACAAGTGTATCATCATGCATTAACCATGTTTTCCGGTAATCATAAGCAAGTTTTGCTAATACGTATTAACACAAGGCAACTTAAAAAAAAAAGTAGATGCCAAGTGTAAAAATGTTGTTGATACACAATGTATATTACAAAGTAGCAGCAGTAAAATGAGACATACAATTTTGTTTTCCATAGATTAACTTGCTAAAGAGATTAGAAACAACCAACCAGCCAAAAAAGCCCCCACCACACCACACAACAAGCACACAAAACACACAACAAAAAGCTCTTACTTTGGCTATTCAGTTGTTAGCATGTACATATACATATAATGTACACATTCACTTGCATGTTCCTGTGCATGCACCTACACGTACACAAGGAATACAACACATACTGTTATACATACATATACTGTCACATATAAACACATCTGCTCCAGAGCTTTCCTTTTAGTGTTTTTCTTGAATCTTTACATGAATAATATCCAGCATCATGGACCTTGAACACTGATGACTCTGGTTAACGCTTTTATCCTTTGCTTGAAATTACAGGATCAGTCTAGCCAGAATTTATGAGAACCAGACCCCAGACCTCACATAGCTCACATATTAGACCATTAGGTATCTAACTACCTCTGAACAATTTCAATGCATTATCTTGCCTTCTCCCTGGGGCACAAACTTCACTCGTCCATACTTTTAATATATTTTGTCTGCATGAAGCAGATCGAGTTATTACATGCCAGCAGATCACGACTTACAGAAATCTCATTGCTCTACAGTGATGCAACTAATATCTTTCCCTTCTCCATTCTGAGACAGTGCAGTAAAGAAATGGTCACTGGTGTAATTTTCCCTAAATTAATTGAGAATGTATTGAATGGAGATTTGCTATTTATGCTTGCAGATGGGCTAATTAAATATTTCCACCTTGAAATATATTTGTGTGTATATATGCTGATATACCACCATCCATATTGACATAGCTAAACAGAACAATTTTTCAAATTGCTTAGAATGCACACTACTGCACGTCACATAACATCCTTCTGTTGAGAGGGGTTTAACACTTAATTTTCAAGGACAATGTAAAATCAGGGTGTTGTTGCCAAACACACCTTTGCACTATGGGACTGGAATGGTTTTGTTTTGGGTTGGGGTTTTTTTGATTGAAATATAACATAAAGTAAGATTAGAAATCAATTGACCTGTGAACTCTCTGAACCTTTTACCTGGGTTGCAAGGCCATTATGTTCTTTTCTTTCATTAGCTTTTTGTTGGAGCAAGGCTGAACAGGAAACAAGGGTGATCCTGTCTCGTCCCTAGAGGTTGTTCATCAGCTGGCTCAGTTTACAGAAATAAAAAAAAAAAAAATTGGAAACATATAACAAGTCAGAAACCTTATATTTTTCTTTAAACATCATGATCAGCATCATAATACTAATATTAACAGCAGAGGACAATTGGGAAGTTGCACTCGTTCTGCAATTCCTCTTCTGCAAAATGATATGCATGTATTTTCCCTGCAATAAAGTACTTGCCTTTACACCCGAGTTCTATCTAACAAAGTGATTTTAGTTTGGATCTTCTAGATTAGTTTCCTCTATAGTTTTCATTCTCAATGAACAGAGGATTACACATAACAATTCTGTATTTAAAATTTAAATCAATTCTTAAAAAACAGAAGTGAAAACCTTGTTTCTCCTTTCCAAAGCAGTTTGAAGCCCTATTCTGCAAAGTGCTCAGTGTCTTGACAGAGATGCTTAGCACCAGAGCAACCGCAAGAGAAACAGGGATACTCGGCACCTCGGGGAAGGCGCTTCACACTCCACAGGATTGGACACTTAATTCCTAACTAAAACAAACTCCATCAAAAGGTCATCAGTCCTGGAGACTAAAACAGTTTTGATGAAGTCCAGTCTCCCACTCTGTTGACAAGCGTCTCAATTATTTTCAACAGCTCTTGGTGTCTACATCAGAAGAATGCAGAGCAATCATCAGACTGAGGTAACCACAGGTCCCTCTGTGAGAATCTGCAGAACACGCACTCTGAGCAGTGCTTTAAGACAGCTATTTTTTTCCCACCTGAGGTAGGAATAACTAATGATGTAACCAAGTTATCAGCTACACGTTTTGACATACCGGCAGTGCATGAACTAATGCCTTGTAACTGCAATGCAAGAAGAAATAGCCCCTCAGGATAAATTCTTTGGAAGTCTATGTGAGCAAAGCGATGAAATGTTTGGATGGAAAAATCTAGAACTTTTAAATAGAACTGGATACGGCTTAACTCTGATAAATTTTCCTGCGTGCTATATTACTTGCACAAGGTAAAGCTAATCTCTGGTACTGATTGATGAGTCTCTGCTGATTTGCCCTAGCATCTAGATTAATTTCAGATGTAAGCTGTAGTGAAGAATTACCATACTCTTCCTCTTTTCATTCCCCTGGTCTTGATGACCAATAGCACATACCTGTGATATATATATATATATATATATATATACACAGCAGTATATGCACCATAAATACATACCTAGGACATCTCAGACTTCAACTTCCTCATCTTTTGACCAGCTGATTTTTCCATAACTGCTTGCCCATTGCTTGCCCACAGCTCCCTTGCCCAAAGCTGTGCCTCTCCCTCTTCAAAAAGTTGCCAGGTAGAGGTTTAGCAGCAAACATAAATCCAGCTGCATCCTTTCCTATCTTCCTCTCCAACTGCTTCCCCTATACAGCTCTCCAAGTGCCACCAACTGCACAGATTTTGGGATTACTGCTACAAAAAATTCTCATTATTCCTAGTACCTTGGTATTCTCAGGAATGCCCCTAAAAGCCTAGGCTATTGTTGACAAGTGAGTCCAAATGATATGTGCTACCATTGCATTTAGCTCACACTGATGTGATGGGAGGCAAATCTTCTCTTGGTTTCTTGAAAGCAATATACTAACAGTAAAGGCAGGCAATGCACCTTCCTGAAGAAAAATCTCCTAAGCCTGCAGAATATGCAAGAGTTAGGTGCCCTCTAAAAATAGCTATGGGGCTCCTATTCTGAAATGAAATTCATTTTGGCACATAGTTTAAAAAACAAAACAGAACTAAACTAAACAAATAAAATTCAAACACCAAATTTCCCCTGGTGTAAAGCATAATGAATGAGAAAACAACAAATGAAATTAAGGCACATAAAAAAGCCATTATTATTCACAGGATCACAGACTGGGTGAGGTTGGAAAGGATATGTGGAGGTTATCTGTCTGACCCCTATGCTCAGTCAGGGTCACCTAGAGCCGGTTTCCCAGAACCAGGTCCAGATGGCTTTTGAATACCTCCAAAGATGGAGACTCCACAACCTCCCTGGGCAATTTATGCCAGTGCTCAGTCACCCTCACAGAGTGTTTCCTGTGTTTCAGTTTGTGCCTGTTGTCTCTGGTCCTGTTCCTGGGAACCACTGAGAAGAGAGTGGCTCTGTTTTTGCACCTTCCCTTCAGGTATTCCTATACATTGATGAGATTTCCCCCGAGCTTTTTGTTCTCCAGGCTAAAGAGTCCCAGCTCTCTTAGCCTTTCTTTGTACAGAGCAAGATGCTCCAGTCCCTCAATCATCTTCATGGCCCTTCATTGGACTTTCTCCATAATGTACTGGAATCATAGATCAAAACGTAATTCAGCAAACATAGCTCAAAATGTAATCCAGGAATCATAGCTCAAAAGATATTTATGTACTTCACCATCTCTCATGCTCTCATATGAGAGAATGGGCCCTGGCAATGTTGTCTCCAATGTGGTGTCTAAAGGAAGGTATGGAAAGCTCAGTAAAGGATCTCTATTGACTAGACTCAGTATCCTACACCAGAAGAAAAAAAAATTGCAGCCTTGCTCTTTACAGTCCGTTCTAATACTTGGTGTTGGTTAGGTGCAAAGGTATTTCTAGGGGTTTTTGAACAGATATACTACTAGTGGTAACTATTCACAGGTATGCATTTTGTCCTTGCTGGCATTCATTTTAAGCTCAGAAAACTCATTTGACACCACAAAAAAAGGACACGAATGAAGGACATAAAAACAGATTTAAAAAAAAATGACGTGATCATATTAGCTGCTCAGTGATTTATTTCTACTGTTTTCAGTTCTATGTCCACTGCTTATGGCACGTGCTCAGGACATGACAGTTGGTTGTGATGGATATCAGCATCCCTAAGAGCTCCCAGGAACTTAACCTAGGAAGACTATTTCCCTTCTAGACCATGTCAGGAGACTATTACTCTGATTATGAGAAAATCAAATGAAGTCTCAATGCTAACTCTCAGGACAGGCTTCTTGCTGCAGAAGGTTGCCTGCAATCTATTTTCACTTACTTGAGCTCAGATTTAGTGTTTTTTGAAAGCACAGGAATTAATCCTAGACCTGTGGCCTTAATATTTACATGAGAACCATATTCTTCCCAGCTATATAGTGGCATTGTAGATCTCTCAACTTCCCAAGGCCTCTGTGCATGTGACCCTGAAATGTCAGGTCACTGCAGAACAAGAAAATGGGGAAGAGCTGTGTGGGAGGCAGGTAGCCCCTCACATAACAGCAGAGAGTCCATGCACCAGATATGGCTCTGTCAGGGCCCTTTTGATTGCTAGATTTACACTTCTAAAGAGCAGCCTGGTGCAGCAGTTTCTTTCCCACTCCACGATTTCCCATGGCCCAGGCTACAGCTAACTGTCTATAGGTCTGTCTGGCACAAGGGATTATGAAGCAGAACAGAAATTGTGTGGCCCAAAAGTAAAGCTGCAAGTGCATGACTTGTTTTCTGAAAATACATGGGACAGTGTGAAAGAAGTCAGACAAATGTCTCTTTCTCAGTGTTTAAGACTTGGCAGGTCTGCTAGCTGTAGAGCTCAGCAGCCTATATAGCAACTTCTCTTTGCCATCCAAGTTCAGTTGATTATTCACTGCAAGGCAGCCAAAAAAAAGAATGGCGATAGAGGGCAATGAAGTCATATTGCTCCCCCTCCAACAGATTTCAACTTGATCTCCCATATCCATATTTGGATTTCAATGGGACTCTCTACAAGTGCTGTGGATTCTGACATACAACTGCAGACAGGCTTTTCTACATTTAAATTTTCTGTGTAAAAACAAAGGCAACAAAATCAGCTACTTTCATTCACTGAAATATAAATAGACAAGTATAACAGCAACAACTATAGAGATTTTAAAAATTATAACATACATTTGCCTAAATAATTTATTTATTAATTTGAGGTACTTTTCTATCATGTTATCTTCAGCTTCCCTAGTAATTTACAAACCAAGACTTTTCAAGGAAGTGAAGTTCAGAAATTTGTGCTCTGTTAACATTAAAGCCTTTTTCGAGCTGATATGGAATTGTTTAAATTGCTTTTGTCTGTTGCTATCACAGTTGCTATATGTTGATAATACTTCCAGTTTATTTCAGAATTTCTGTCTTTCATAACTACAATAAAGTTTGTTTTGCACAGATTTTGCTCCAACTGACCACCCCAGATTAGAGCATGACCCAATGTATTATTCCTCTTACACCTGTAGTTTGGCGGGCAAAGGAATTCACACAGAATCCCCACAGTATTTTCCAGTTTCTGTACAGGGTGTTTATTTCTTGACAGTGCAATGCATCTGCTTTGATAATCTATCCTTGGAAGTTAATGGAGCCTGTGAATTTCCAGATGGCTGTGGGAAAGAAAGCTGTATAGTCAACAGGCCTCTATACTGACAGTCTGATGAGACTTTCTACTGATCTCTTATTCTGGGACTCTAATTCACAATTCCTACTTGATCTCTTATGGTATGATTTGTTTCTGTTGGTCACTTGGTCACTTGGGTTTACCCCATTGGTAAACACCATAGGTGAATAATACCCAAAATCTTATCTCATTTACATTTGATTATACTAAAGAAACCAATATGCCATTAGAATTCTCATCAACTGCATGAAAGTAGGAGGTGGAAACTTAGCATTTCTGAAATTATTGATTCTTTTAAGAAGTGAACCTTTCTGAAGCTAGAAACAATATTTTAATGGATAGAGGTGCGAGGGAAATATTAATTTGCCAGATAGAAGAGTCTTCAGAAATCCTGGTGGGTGAAAAAGTTCCACCTGGACCTCCAACAACTGCTGGACAGATAGTTCTGAGTTCCACAAAACAAACAGAAGAGAGAGAAAACAAGAAAGACAGTTTATTTTGGGATAAGAAAGACAATGAGAAAGGGAAGAGTAAATGTAGACTATTGTCCAGTTTTCTCAATTTATGACATGCCAGCCTGGAAAAACAAATTAATGTTTTTCTCTTTTCTAATGTGCTGGTGGAAAATCAGCATGACATTTTCTCTCAATGCTGTTTAAGATCAGGCACCTGAGTTCATCTTTGATCCTTCATTTTTCTTAACCATTGTAGTTCAAGGTTACCAACAAAGATTCATCATTACGTTCAGTGCTGCACAAATCTGTGTAAAGACAAATATTTAACAAAAACATCTTTGTTGTTATCAAAACAGTAATCTGATTTTCTTAGTTACTAGGCACTGCCATATACTATGGATATAGTGAGAGATGTGGATTGAACCTTAAGGAGATAAGGTGGGACATTTTGCAATTTTTTTTCCCAACACAATTTTAAAAATGTTCTTCCCACTTTATCTGACTGAAAATGTGTTAAGGGTCAAAATTCTATTATGATTACTATTTCTTGGTAAAGTCTGTAAAACACTGAAAACTGTAAAGCACAAATGTTAAGGGAGTTGTTGTGTTTACCCTTGCTTCTGTGCTATGTTGTTTTGTACTTTTAGGGCTTGTTAAGAGTGGAAGGTATCACAGAAGCCTCTGCACTGAAGGGGTGAGTGACTATCCCTGCACTGTTCTATGCTGTACCTTGCTAGTGCATGTAGATGGTTCCTGCAGTTAGGGACGCTAACAAGATTCAAAATTTCATGTTTCTTCTTTTTTTTTTTTTTTTTAATGTGTTATTTTTGTTGTGGTAGACCTAAAACTCAGCAGCAATTGCAAAATTTGACAGGGGAAATGTCACTTCTTTGCCCCAGAAAAATACCCATTGTATATACAAAACATGATGCGTCTTTAATTGTATGAAAACATAAAATTTTCTCTCCCTCCAGTGAAAGGATACAAGCTTCATTCATCACAAAGCTGATAGAGAGTGGAACTGAGAATGAAGAAAGTATCTGGCATTCTCTACCTTCAGTCCTTCACTTAGCAACCTATAAAGCATTTTTTGAGCCTAGCCATTGTCTGTATATGAGGTCATAACACTACACCAGGCAAATCTGAAGTTGTATTTAGTTTTTGAATATGCAAAAGTATATAGCTGGTTAATGACAGAACTTTGCTCATGTCTCAGCGATTCCTGAAAACCTCACTTTCAATATTTCTGTCACAAAAGATTGCATTCTAAACTTCATACTGCTGTCATAGCCCAAACTTCCTAAATGTTCAGGTTTAGTAGTTCCTTAATTTTGGCAACTGCCTTCAGGGATCCAGTATCTGAAATATCTGTTTGCCTAAGAAAAATTAAAAAAAAAAAAAAAAAGGGTGACCTATCTTCCCACACCGCATGGTATTCCACTGAAGTATAAATATTTCACTTGATATTTTTTATCTTTTTTGATGGCTTAGGAACTTTAAGACAAGTTATCTAAATAATTCCAGTGTTACATTCCTATCTCAAGTCTTACCTCTCTAACACTTGTCACACTGAATACTCCACAGCTTTCCATCCCTTTCTTCATCCAGAGGAACCTTTATTTTTATTGCTCATCAAAAAAAATTCTCACCTCAAAATAGCAGTATGTCTGCTAAACACATATATAATAAAAACAGCCTTTGTAGAAATCTAACATACTACATGATGATATAGTGCTGATCCACAGATTCATTGAAAAGAATTTCCCTAATCACTTTCCATGTAAATATTTGAAGATGAGGCCTTCTTATAAATTTGTCAAAAGACTTCCAAAGTCATGCTGCACTGCATGTGCATGTTTTTAGCTCCTCATACTTCTGCTCTGACACTGACTTGAAGCTGAATCAAATCAGTGAATCTTTCACTCAGTGGCTGCACTGAGTGACCTATGTGAAAATAGCTTCAAACCCGTTCCCATGGCCAGGTTTAGAACAAACCACGATGTCAATGGATGACTTTTCAACAGTGCTCACCACTTTCACTGAGCTCTTTTAAAATCCTGGGCTCTGTGCACCAATGTTTGCCTTGCATACCCTGCCCACAACCCTGCTGACACATTTGCTAGTCTGTCTCAGCCGTAGGCACTGAAGAGCATTCCAGCAGAGTAACTTGCAAGACAGGTTTGATGCTAGACCCTGTGGAAAGACTTGGTTCCCTCTTTCATTTGAATGACTCTTGTTGATGTTTAAGCAGAGAGATGTCAGTCTTTAGGCATCTCTGACATCTTCAAGGGCAAGTTAATTAAAATATTTATCTGTTAAACCAAAAAAGTCTTGCCAAAATCCAAGCCTACCCTTTCCATATTGAAAGTTTCTGACTATCTTAGTTGGCTTTAGTCCTCAAAGATGACTCTCCATTAGCTTTTTTTGAGACTTGGATCAAGTTCCAAGTATATAAATCACGTCAAAAGACTGCAGAATTTATTTTATTTGAATGAGACATGCATGAGAAGTCATATTAGAAAACTCCCCACTACCATTAATGAATCACATATGTGTGTCTATATATATATAGGTCAAGCTTAGTCTGCGCACCAAAGGACACACCAGTTTTGAAATACTTGCCAATTGCATACATAGTTTCCATAGGTTTGACTTTGCTCCTTCCAATGAAGAAGTGAGTAGAAACTCTTGAAGGGCTAAACAACTTCCAAACTTCTCTGAGGAGAGTAAACCAAAGCCATTCTGGTGTAACCAAATGATCTGACAACACTAAATTCAATGAAAGTGCTACCCTGCTGGTTTTGGGTTTTTTCCTGGTGGCTCAGACACTAACATTGGTGCTTTTCATTTACAGTACTGTAGTAGCTGCTTACATACTCCAGTTTGTTGTCTTCTAACATAGGCTAAAATAAGGAAGCTAATGTCTCCTTATAGGAAAAACCCTCAACCAATGAAGCATGTAAAATGCTGTTATGTTGATTGAGCAGTTGGGGTTTTTGATAAGTATCCCAGATATTTCATCAGTATGGCAACACCTTGTGCTACACTGTCTCTGAAGATCTTGGATCAGTCCCACCGGGTCGTATCCTACACCTGGAGACCTCAGTCTTGAAGTACCTCTCATCACACAATGAACATTAATGATTCTATGACCTAACATAATTTAAGCAAGGTACATAGGCAAACTGCTGACATCTGCTATCAATACACTGTATTTAGGGGCTTGGGTTTCTCATATATACAGCTTCTCTAACAGTACACATGGTGATATTCTAATAGCATATAGTTAACAACAGTCGTTTAAGCTACATACACAGATAAATACATCTAACTATCATTTGTGCAGCTCTGAACTAGTTTCAGAATAGTCTGTTGAAGGAATACTAGAAAAGAATGGTAGCCTCAATTAAAAAAAAAGAAATCTATTTCTTTAATTATTTTATTCTCAATGTTATTTGCATCAACCTGGAAAATTATGTTTTGCATAACATGGGTAAACAAAGTGGATGCTTCTCTACTCTAAACCTTCACAGAAAATATCAATCTGGACTCATATCCCAAGCTGGTCAGGCACAATGATGCAGGACAGTGCTGCCTAACCAAAGGGTCATGACACCAACAGAGGCCATGGTGTTTCTGAGATGGGACACAAACCTAGCTAAAGTACAGTAGCATAAATGATGTTTGCAACTGGAGGTGAACTCATGAGGCTAGAAGGTAAAATGGTACTGAAGTCATCTATAACAGAGAAGCCATACCCTTGCTGGACCTCCTTTCTCTGATATTCATTCAAACAGTTAAAAATCTAGCTGGTTTACTGTCAATAAACAGGAAAGAAAAGGTTTCTTAAATATAGAGATGATCACTGCTTTCGGCATATTAATATTGAACTTTGGTTTTAGAAACACAACCAAAAGCAAAAAAAACTTAATTATCATCTTTAAACCTTTCTGTGTAGCATTCCTTTCCACCAGAAAGTTTATTCACATGTCTACTTATTTCTACAATAAGCCACACAAAAATTTTCTGGTAATATTTGAAGTGCTTCAGAAAGTCAGGTGGGATCCTTAGATAAAGACTTTCACTCATACTAACCCACTGTGAAAAGTAATTTTAAATCTTTCTTGAAGTTTCTAACAGTTAAAAAAATGAAGTCTGTCATTTGCTGGAAAATTGTAACAACTCTTTCAGTTTTTTTGGTATAGATATTACAGATACTGACTAAAAAAAAACAATAAAACCCTAAAGGTGTGGACAGTTAACATTAAAAACTTAACTCCAAAATGCCATGACAAAAATTAACGTCTGTCTCTTTTAGGTGACATGGATTGGTTTTTTAAAGCTTGATATCTGGATGTTGGCTAGAAGCCAAAAAGAAAAAAAAAGAAAAAAAAAAGAAAAAAAAAAAAGAAAAAAAAAGCCCTGAATTCTTGAGCATGGTTTATTTCTGGAGAAGTCACCTAAGCATCAATAAGTGTCACAGCAAATCAAAGGATTTCCATTTCAGGAAAAACTGGGTCTAAAAACTTGTTCTCAATGCATAAGCATGGCAAAGATGAGGTGACTTTTGTCATTGCTTGATTCCAGGAACTGCCAGGGGCTGCAAGAGCCTCAGTCAGAACAGTACAATCTGGAGGACTCTCAGAGTTGCTGTAAATCTACTGGCTGACAGTAGATTCTTCAGAAGTACATCTAGAAATCTATGGAGCACATAGGTGATCAGGATGAAGCTTGATGTGCATGCCCAGTTTTGGGGTCTTCCCTAATCTTAGTGTTAGTTGCTCACTGTGCAGTGACCATTGTATTATGCTTACATAGGACCCACTTCCCCACTTTTTTTTGAGTTTGAAACAGATTCTAAAGATTCATCAAGCAATTTTTTAGGGGCATCTGTGAATTTACACACACAACTAAGGAAAACAGTATTGTTATCCAGCCACTGCAGGCACTGATTCATTCAGAGCCAAATTCAGTAAAGGTGGAAATCAACATTTTAAAGGTGCCTTTTGTGGCATTCAGAAAATGCATATCATTAACTTCTGAGCAGAAGTAGGGGCCTAGACCAAATCCACCAGGATAAAAAGTCAGTGCTCTTAAGTCTGCACATTAGGCTTGCCAACAAAAGCTGGATTTCATTGGAGCTATGTCATTAGCACCAAGTGAAGGCTTGCCACTCAAATCTTCCTGTGGCCAGGGCATAGGGACAGAGGACACGGCTGCTTTGCTGGACTGAGAGATGGCATTGGGAAAAGCTGCCCAAAGGAGAACTGATGTTTGCAGGGCCAGGAAAAGCCTCTGTCTAATGAAACACAAGGTGGTGGCAGTGCAAAGGAGGTGAAAAAAGCCCCATTCCCTTGGGAAGAAAAGAGGCTCAGTAATGTTCCCTTCAGGGAATGGTTCTGGACTGCACAAGAAGATACTTCTGCATAGAAAAACACAACATGTGCTTATCAGCTATGGTAAAACATATGCCAATTTAATTTTTTAATCTTTCCTAGATGTTTATCCTTAAATCTACAGTACCAAGACTTATAAATTATAAAGAAAAATATCTCATTTATCTGCACATATTTAGTAACACTAGGATTTTACCTAGTTTTCAGCTATTGGCTGAGAATCTGTCTTTAATTTTTATTCAAGATGAATTAATATGACCACTACAGTGTGCTCCAGTCATTGGTGTAGTCCTGTGGCATCTACATGATTAACTGTCCCCCATTGCACATCAGTGGAATGTTAAGTTTTTCCTAACAACCTATGTGGATGCATATAACTTTACTACAATATATGAAGCATGTCCAATAAAAGGAACATTGATGGGTACTTTAGTTCTACACTGCATCAAGATTTCATACAGGCTAGACCAGGAAGAAAGAGAATTTGACAACCGAAGCAACTGTATCTTCCAAGCCTCTCCCAACAGTCTATATCCATAGTTAAAACAGAGAAATCAAAGTAAATTAAATGTGAAAGCCGATGCACATGATCAAGTGTGAAAGAAAATAAGACATTTACTGTGTTAAGCTTTTAAATATACGCACCATATTGGCCACATCACAGTTAGTAGGGCCGAAAGCAAAATTTAAAAACACCCAAAAACGTAGAGATCAACATACCTCCCCAAGACTGCAATGACTCTCAGATTTCAGGGTTTGAGGTAATACTCTTGCACAGTTTTGGATGTAGTTACATAAATTAGATCTCAAATCAAAATGTCACTTTCTTTTCATTGTTTTCCTTTCCCTCAGGGCCAAGAGCTTTGGCCACTGCTAAAACAGCAAGGATCTAGAATTCCGCTATCTTCCTAAGTCTCATCAGTTCCAAAGGGTAGTGTTTTATGTTTAAAATGAGGTAGATGTAGATGAGACAACTTCACTGTCTCAATTCCATGCATGCCCATGTGCTATTTCCTAAATCCAGCCAAAATCAGGCTTACTTTGCTCTCCTGTACTTTAAGGGCAGAAATCTTTGGCACTATGACAAAATATGAATCCTGTTGCAGCAGTTCTTAAAAGCCACGTCAATAAAATTTGACATCTTAACTTAAAGGGATGATGAAGATGAGTGAGCTCAAAGTGAGAAATTACATGGACAAAGGCTTTGCAACTCCTTTCAGACAACTATTTCATGGGTACATGATTTAAAATATTTCAACAATTCACTTTTCTGTAGAAGACCACAATAAACATATGGAAATAAAAGTCAGTTCATGGAAGTCAGAAATATCCAAAGAAAGTGACATGCCACTATGACTCCTAGAGGCCAAGTGCTTCACATTAAAAATGCCCTGATTCAATAAAGCAAAAAAGAGTACAATATGGCAAAAAGGTTTTAATTTCCACTTCTCTCTATCATTGATCAATACATTACTTTCTATGCGCTTTGAAAATATAATGTAACATTAAAGAATTTTCCAACATTTAAATAGTAATTTAACATCTTTTAGGCATCTAATATAATAAAAAGGTAGAAATTAGTTATTTGATACATAATATTGCAAATATTGATCTTAGTATAGACTTCAGTGACTCAGGAACTCCATAATGCATAATAGAATAAACCTAAACCAGTCAATCCACACAATTCTGCTGTCATCACATAAGCTTTGCTCCACTTCCATTTATAGACTATCACAAAAAACTCAGTTCACATTATAATCTCCCTTTCTCTAACTTTCCATTTAATCTGATTTTACAGTGGCGTAGATTAGATCCATAGGAGATTCAGTGTACATTTTCTATTTACCAGTTCTAAAGTTGTTTCCTAGTAATGTGTACTACTACCTAAAAGTGGTACCTAAATTATGCCCATAAGAACTTCAGTGTCCTCACTAAACATACTGTAGGCAATCCAGTTTAAAAGATGCTAGATGTCCCTAGGCTTTGTCTTAAGTTTACCTAAATTATTCAAATTTTTATCAGTTCTTATAGTGTTGAGGTGGGCATTGTAGATGCACCTTCACTTGCCCAGTAAGTGCAATGATATATGCAAATGACACCTTCCTCTGTGATTTGTACCTGCAATATGGATCTCTTTCATATGCAAGTGACATTGTGCAAAAAAATGAGCTTGTGCATTCACAGACAGAACACTGCTGCTCTTCACCACTAAAATGGCCTAATGGGACCAAACCCAGACAGACTTATACAACTGTAGGAGAGCCAGCAATGCTAGATCTAGAGCACAGTCCCGAGTGCAGTAGCATGTCAAAGCAAAAGAAGGGTTGATCAGACAGGCAGCTGTTGCTTTCTGATACCACCAACTACCTCCTATCTGCACCAGAGTAGAAACAGCACCTGTGTCAAGGTGCCAAAGACAAATAGTTTGGGGTCACTCTGCTGTGTCTCAGTGACAGCTGGGAATCAAACTCTTTTACTGTTATATAAGTGCCTTTATATGTTAAGAAAGCCTCTCACAAACTATAGCTAGTGCATCTCCAAATAAAGTTTGAGGAGGCATCCCTAACAGAGGAGAGTTAAATTATTTTATTTATACCATTTCCAAACTACTATATATACTGTTTGTACGACAGTCCTGTTGTGGTGGAGAAAAGAGTTGCGGCTAACATAGCTAAAAGTGAGTAATGATTACACAAAAACTACTTTTCTGCTTTCACTGTAGTATCAGACTATAGCTGATAGCTGATAGACTATATGCATCTGCTACCTGAAGGGTCAAGACTTATTCACCTTGCCTACGTGAGTTACCCACCCCAGTGGGTGTAGGTAAATGGACTGAGTAGAACTTGGTCTTCAAGCAGAATATAAAAGCATCTTTAAACAGTTCAGTATCAGATGCAGAGCAGCATGATAAAAGTAAGGCATGCCTTTCTAACAAACAGAAAAGATTCCACTGTCAGATGTACAGATGCCCTTCATGGACATAGTTTTTCCAGACCTTAGAGCATGTCTCTGTTAGGAGGAGCCATGCTGACCTAAAACATCTTGGATAGTCAGCAAACTAGGGATAATGTAATACACTCAGCCTCAGCCTCTGACACTGTACATGTACTTATAAGTACAAGTACTTATAATGACTCCAAAAAAATTATGTTAAATCACTGTGGGGGGCAGGGGGGGGACTAGGGGCAGTAAAGATTAAAAGTAGTCTTTTTCAAGAATGGGTAATGGAAAAAAAATGAATTCAAGAGGTTCATAGGTATTGTAACAGATTAGAAAAGAGTATTTTTCTGGACAAAACTTTACTTTTAAAAACCCAAGAGCCTTGAAGTTTTGATTATTGTTAGTTAAATGCACATGTAGACAGTATTTTATTAGTATTTTTTAGGCAGTAGTAGTGATGCTTGTGAGAATAAAATATAATGTATTAGACAGCATCAGTCTCTGAACCTTCCTAACACCAAAAGAAAATGCATATATCACAGGGCCACTGAGATAAAGTAACACTCAGCCCTAGAGGGCACAGATTTCGTCTTTATGTAAATCAGTGCCTGTCACTGCATGCATGATTCACTGCTCAGAGTGTACTCTTCTGTGACGAATGAGTCCCGCTTAATTTGGCAGTGATTATGCGGGTTGCTGGCCCTCTAAACCCCTTTGAACTTGTAATTGCTGCTGGTTTAAATAATGAACATTAAGGGGAGGTGGATTCATAAAACTGTGGATAATTACAATTTTTTTTCTTTTTTCCTTTGTTTTTTTTTCCGTCTTTTTTTCCTTTTTTTTTCCTTAATGGAAAGAAAAGGCTTCGGAGGCCACTGATAACTGTATCGCACCAGGCTGTTACGAAATAAGACTGCAGTCTTGTTCAGTCTTGAGAAAGGAAAGGGAATGGAAAGGAGAAGAGGAAAAATGAGAGGGAGATCAGAAAGGCTTGGATGCCAGTAGAAAAGGAGGAGCAATGTTATTCATGAATATTCATAGCCAGTCACATCTGTAGCAGGCTTGCTTTCCACCTTTTTTTCTTTGCAGTTCAACATGGACAAGAAGTGCTAACAAAAGAAGGTGATTGTGCAGTTCTATCAGGCTCCAGGTTTAATCTTTACAGAGCATATGGATGAACTTTTTTTTTCTAATTTTCAAAGACTCACATTTTTTAAAAGTTGTGAATGTCTTTAACCAAAGGAAGTGCTCCCTCTCCCTCCCCCCGCCCATGCTGCTTTTTAAAAATTATGTTCCTGTAATTATGAATGTGAGGGAGTCAGTTGCCAAGGAAGCATGATGTGTAACATGCAGCAAATTTGTTCCTCCTCCCCTTTATGAGCACTTTACTAAATCCTCCAATATTCTTTGATCCGGTAAAATTTTGATTTGCGTGTGTAATGTATTGAAACAACGATGACAACAAAAATTGTTATTGAGGAGGGGACAGAAACCAAAGTCAGCCAAGTCAGGCAGCTACTACCCAGAAACAACAAAGAATGAATGATAAATTTAGCAGCCTCATGTTCAATTTTCAAACAACACAGCAGAGATTTATAGCTTTGCTGCTCCCATGGTAAACGAAGCAGCACACAGAAAGCGTGTCTGTTTTTGATTTTGCTATGTTTTCCTCCTTTTTTGTTCTTTGCCTATTTGCAGTTGGGGTTTTTTTTTTAACTCTACATTTTCTTTATCCTGGTGTGAGATGAATATCAAAGGCCCAGTGCTGTTGGTAAGCCTCCAGCATACAAGGGCAGCTCAATGGGATGTTATTAGAACCTGCGTCACAACACGGCAGACTGTGATTAATAGCAACTGTATCAACGGTAGCAACTTCTCAACAACGCCCTCCAGCAGCTCTGAAGGGGCCATGTGAAGAAGAAGGGAGGGGAAAAAGGAAACAAAAAAATGTCTGCAAGAACTAGCTACTAAAGCTTTAGCTTTGCACATGATTAGGTTATGTCAAAACTGTGTGAATGCTTTCTACCAGGACACAGCAGAGATATTTATTTAAAAGCACTCTACCAAATGCATGGGCTGATCAGTGTTTTATTTTGCCAGGATCAATCATGTGAAGAACAGGATCAGAGCTATGGAGAATAGGACACTGAAAAGACATGGAATGGTTAAAGTTTTAATCAGGGCTTCCGTCAAATGAAGAAGAAACTTCAAGAAAATGTCTTAGAAAACTTCAGGGCTGCTAAGTTTTTCCTGTTGCTACATAAAAGAAAGCAGGTTTAATTTAAAATCAGGTGTAAACTGCTATCCTCACTCTTTTATCTTTCTTCTTTTCTTTTTTTTTTTTTTTAATACAGTTTAGAAAGTTAGGTCTACGCATCATGAAATGTGAAGCTTATTCAAATTTCCCATTCCCATTCCACATCAGAAAATAGTCTAATAAATGTCCTCAGTGATTCAAATAATCCAAAATTAAGCTCTTCCAACTGAAGCTCATGAATATATGATTTGGTCCATAGCAAGCCCAAAACCAAAATGTAAATGCATCAATGGCTCTTAAGCATTACGATCTGGATGTAAACTTCCAGCTCTGAAAGTCTTGAAATTTCTGCCCACCAGAAGCCTGGAGAACACACTGGGACTTCTGGGATCTTCCTACACTTGCATCATTTCTTGGCCTCATCACCACTCACTACTGACCCTTATCTGGCTCAGTGGAACATTCGTCTGGCCAATAGAGCAGATTTTATTTAGTGAAAACTTAGAAAAAAACACTTCTTAGAATACTCTTAAAATATTTAATGTTGTCTGCTCCTTCTCACAAAATTTTGCTGCCACTAAGTAGTTTTCATTTCTGTTAACAGCATTTAAAAAATGTTAAGCATTCTGCCATCTTCTGTCTCTCAGATAGAAGAGGTGGAATGTTCACCTACAGATATAAATGATGTTAGTAATTTCAGTCACAAATTAGACTGTTGGCATAGTATTTAGACTGAAAAAAGCCTGCAAAAGTATTTTAAATGTATATATTAGCATAGAAGCAGATTTAATCCATCTCTCAGTGAGTGAAGCAGAAGAAAACTTGTGGAAGACTCGTGGTTGATTAGGAGAAAAATTATCAGCTGGTGAAAAGAAAAAAACAAGCAAACAATAGCTCTGCAAATTAGATGAAAAGGTTAGGAGTGAAAAGAAAAGCTGTGGTACACTGGTATTATGTACTGTCTCCCTCCCCTTCCAGTAGATAGAATGACATAGTCCAATTGCTGTTGGCCTGCTGTGCTGTTGGCCACTTTTCTATCAAATGCTCCCCTCATCCTTAATTGTCACATAGTTCTACTGAGAGAGCAGGGGCTACCCAGTGTATTGAAGTCCAGAAGCAAATGAACATTTACGCAACGCTGAAAATCAACACCTGCTGAGCTATAAATAAAAAATAATAAATCTTAACTACATTAAAAAATGCAAGTAACTTTTTATTTCTTTCTCAAAAACACACAACTTGCTCAACAAAGCACTGAAATATGTTATATTTGTGCCAAGGACTGCAACACACCCTTCAACCTGTTTATCTTTGAATGCCATAATTAAGGAGGACAAACTGGTTTACAGTCTACAAAAGTTGCAAAACAACTGCATTCACAATTTTTCTCAAACACTAATTTTCCTTATCTAAGAATCTTGCTTGATTAAAATCAGGGGGCAATTAGCAGTTGAGTGAAGTTACTTTCTGTTGCAAAAAGACAGTGAACCTTTACAAGTTCTACAAATGAATAATTGGGACTCAGTTCTCAGTCGTATCCAAGCACAAGGAAAGCAAACCCTTCTGCAGTTCTGATCTCAAGGCTGGACAGAGCTAGTCCAGTACCTGATACTGTTTAGTGCTGCCTCCCATATTTGTTGGAGCACTCCTGTTAAGCCTTTTCCACACAGGAATCACCTCAGCACCTTCATGACTGCCCAGGCACACTTTCACTCCAAAATGAGGGCAGAAGCTGGTAAGATGACCACCCATTTTTAACAACACACACCTCTCAACCTACCACTGTTTGCCTCTGCTACGAAATTCGGACAGTGGCCTTGCTATGCTATCCTCAGTTTTCCTTATAATAGTGCAATATTCATACAGAGGAAGCCTCTGAATTCTTAGTCCCTTAAGACACAATTCTACAGACACAAATAAATATTTTTCTTTCTCAGCAAAAAGGATTAATTGAAGATTACTTAGGAAAAATTGGCAAAGAACAGAGCAACTATAGAATAACAACCACAATCATGAGGTACCATAGACACCTTTCACAAAGGTAGGGAGGGTGAGTGAAGGGAGAAATAAACTTTTTCCTTAACCTTTTACTAAGATTTAGCCAAATACACCCCAAGAACAGTATACATGACATAGCAAGGAGCAGAGCCATCACCAAAAGCATATCACTACAGGTAAAAAACAGTGTAGATCACCCAGCCCTCTAGCAGAACAGTGTCAGACCAGCAAGTGTCCTGAGTTCCCTGTGTAGGTAGAGGGCCACAAAGATGTGGCAATGTGGCTTTGAAAGGTGGATGTCTGATAATGGCTTTTTCACCAACCTCCTATCAGCATTTCCAACCACAGAAGTTTGCTCTGCACTTGAGGTTTCTAGGGTTTCTAGTAATGAAGACTGATGAGAGAGTATGAAAGAAGATGTGGAAACCCTCAATTCCCTAAATTGTCATCCCCTGCACCTTTTGTTTTGCTGAGCAATGAATTAATAATCAGTACTAATGTTATTAAAACAATTTTGCTGTCTCAGGGTCAAATTCTGATAACAACTGCATGGCCTGACTGGCCTGCAGAAATGCATTTGAGGACAGTTGCAAGCAATCTGGAATACTGGTGATCTCTACATTTGAGCTAAACCAAAATTATTTCTGCTAGGAACATGGGAAACTGGCACAAAGAAAAAGCTGTGACATGAAGCATTTGTTTGGAACAAGTACAACTTACTCCTGTCTTCTGTATCCTCCAGTGTGATTTTCAGAAACAATCAAAACAAAAGTGACAAAACCCAAAAACCACAATGAGCAAACAGCAGCTTTTAAGTGCTGTGGGAACAGAGACGTTTGTTTAAGTAACCACTGTTTAAAAAATGCATACATAGTAACACCAAAATAAACAGCTTGCAATGTTGTTTATTTTAAGATACACAATAGTAATGTAAAGTGCTGCATGCTCTGAATTCAGGGTATACTAACATTATTTACAGTTGTGAAGAGCAGTAGGAAAACTAAGCTCCATGCCAGAAGACTCCTTGTTCGGAGAGCAAAGGTCAGTTTCACCGCTTTTGCAGCTAGGATTCCAACATGCAGCCATGGAAAGCTCCTGCTCTCATTTCTCAAGCAGGTAACTTTTGAACTTCATATTAAAATCAAGAAAAAGGCATGTCATGCCTATGGCATCTTTAAAATGGGTACACAAGCCCATTCCTGGGAAGTATAATTAAGAGAGAGAAAAAGAGACCTTTGTCCTGTTGCTTCTTTTCTTTAAAAACCTTCCAAACATGCCTGACTTACTAACCCTATGTTGTGCCAGACAGAAAAAAAATAACCAAAAGGAGAAAAATACTAACAAAACTAAGTAGCACTGTTCTGAAAAGTGACTGACTTACTGAACAGATTTATGTCCCTGTGTGTCTGAATTGCATTTGATTCTCTGCTGACAAAAAAATGCCATTGACTTCAATCCATAATACAAGTTTGTGATATTTTTCTTCATAAAGTCAGTCTAGCTATAGGCAAGAAAACTGGACCTTTTTTTCTGGTCAATCCATCATCTATTTATTACTGTAATTGCATGGCTTTACCATTGTAATTGCAACATTACTGTTATCATATAATCCTTGTGACTGCCAATAAATGAGCCAGAAAGAATCGACTTGGATCTAAGATCCAAGGCTAAATTTCTAATTCTGGCAATGAGGAAGGAAAAAAAAATAGAATAAAAAAAGAAAAAAAGGCATTTTTCTGCCATGAAAATGGAATTCATTTGATCTGGAGGGCATTGAGATGAACATGGAACCCCACAGTTACACTATTATAATGTTCAAGAGTAAAATTTCATTTTAAATTCAAAATCCAATCTCTTTCTTCCTAATACTTTTGAGGAAAGCTGTGTGTGAAATTCAGCAGTTGAAGACAGCAGGCACTCAGTCAATATTTTCTTGCGGTCATTCTGCCCCTCTGAGGGCCCAAGCTTTGTAATCATGGCATCAAATTGCCATAAATGTCTGTAAGTGAGAAGCAGGTGAGAACGCAACGTTTTTCACCCATTTTGGCATTCAAAACTCTGTGTAAATCTGTAATCAACTCCATTTTATATTAAATTTGCACTGGATCCATGACCTTAAAAATCAACATTTGTATTTTGAATGCTCAAACAATTTTTGGTGTTTTGGATTGATGTTTCATACAGCAAACGTTGGAGTATATGGCAGATACATTGGGGAAGACTAAGATGGGTAGGGGTTGATTTCAGACCTGTACCTTACCGAGATATTGCTGAAACTTCACAAGGTGTGAATGGAGAGCACTGTATGTATTGCAACAGTTTCTGCCTCTGACTTTCTGAAAGGGAGGTGTTTTTACATAAGCTCCTCAATACAAAGTTGCTTTCTTTGTCAGTTTGACAGAGCCCAAATCTGGCTGACCTTCAGCATCCACTCCCAGTGCCTGAAGGAACAGTAATTAAATATTTCTCTTAAGCTTAGTTCTTCAATTTGTGTCTCAAGCCCATTTCTCGTTTGACTTTATAAATTAATTTTGCAATAATTTTTCCACTGACAGATAAATGAAACATCATTACAAAAGTTGAAACAAATACAACATAAACCTGAAGGAAGCCAAATTTGGGGAGGTTTCCTTCTGAAAACAGCTTTAATTTCAAGATGCTTTTCAGTTTTTAATCATTAATAAGAAAACATGAAAATAGGAGAAAAGCTTCAGGCAACACTACTTTAGTGTAAGCCCAGGAATGCAAGATGTTTCTCAGCAGTATACCTTCAAATGTTTTTTTGGAGTCTAGTTTTAAAAGTGCTAAGCAAAGGCACTTCCACCTACAGTCTAAACGACTGGGGTTTGGCTGCTGAATTCCATTATTCCTGTGAGGTGTTTTGTTCCTCTTCAGTAATTTCTCCTCTTATCACTTTGTAGCCTGTGCTTATTCACTGCTTCAGCATACACATTCTCTGTCTAGGGCTAGATCATGTATTTTTGGGGTGGATGGAAAGAGCACTGGAAATAACAATACAGCTCTCATTTCTCTCATCTTTTTTCAGCCTCTGTTACCCTTTTTGGGGAATAAGGGCCCTGATAGTCCAGGCTCTCCAAACATCCTTCTGTATCTTTCTCAGACTCTCACCAGACTGGCCTTAGGCTAGTTTCATAATCCTCAAGAAAAAAAACCAGTCCCAATGTTCAGCATGAGATCACAACACGGTGATCTCACTCTGAACATTACCTTTCACTACAGCAGCTCTATTGACTTCTTTGCTTAGAACAGTTTGAATTTCCCACCAGCTCTGTTGTGTGATATTTGGCCTCTTTTAGGCAAGATACTTTTTCATGGAGTGAGCCTAAAGGGTACCGAGTAGAAAGCTCATGAATCCCCAGGCCTTGTTTTAAAGAGTTTTCACACTCAGCAAGAAGTTTGCTGCAGAGATTGTTTGGGATGCAGCAGAGGATGTTAGAGCACTGTTGAATTGGAGAGTGCAATATTTTATCTTTTCAGCTGGGCTTTGAAAAGGATTCAGACCCCAGGAGCCAAACTCATGATAGTTTCACAGCTCTATGGTTATGTTTATTTGTACCCATTCTAGAAAAACACCATAGTCCTGTTCATTTGTAGACATTTTATTCTCCTGCTGCACGTATTGTTTTGCGCTGGTTCTTTTGAAAGCATTATTGCTTTCTAAATGGACAACTTTTGGGGAATAAAAGGGAGAGAAAATGGCAAGAGCCCCTTTTCCCAGAAGGCTGGTTGCATCCTAGGGCATTGTGGGATGTAAGTTCATAGAAGTCAGGACAGATAAGATCAAATATAGCAGTAAATTGTCTACAAATGTTTTGGCTAGATATGCACAAAGTCATGGGGTTTTTGGTCTGAGCAGTGTCTGCTTGGCAGTTCATGGCCACCATACAACACATGCTTAGGCTGTTTAAACTTGAGGTTTAAACTTGAGGTAAGTAGGCATGTTGTGTGAAACAATGTGAAATTCGTAGGATTACCCTAAAACTCTGCAGTTCATCCCACCATCCACAGAGAAGTTCATGCCAACTCAAGAAACACTTCTCTTTCCTAAGAGATGTTAGATCATTAAAGTGTCCCTGTGCAACTGGAAGAAATTGAATTGAAAACAGACAAGACCATGTAACACAAGTCTTGGATTAGTCCACCAAAAGAATAAAGAAGATGGGAGAAGTAAATCAAATCATATTCCCTCTTTTTTTTGTTCACAATTATTAACACATGTTTCTGTTTAATTTCCTACTTTATATCTCAAAGAGAAAATCAGAATATCTCTTTATAGTTGAAACTAAAGCACCCTTTAAACATTTAGATTTTGAACTGATCCCTCGAATTAGCCAGCCTTCTTTGCAATTAATATGTGCCACCATTCCTATGCAACACTCATTTGCTGACTCCGTCAAATACATCCACATCACTTTTCTGACCACATAACATTCCTTTTTCCTGTAATTATCCCACATATCAGGATCTTTCTCCCCATTCACACTCCATAACCCTGAATAGCCCATTTATGGACTATCCAAAGAGCTGTCAGCTATCTGCATATGGCTCTCAGTAGGCAGGGACCTTTCCAATATGAAATGAGGACCTCACAATATCCCTTCAACCCTTTACTCTTCACTCTAAGTCACCTTCCTGTTCCCTGTTTCTTCATTCAAGCACAAGTGGGATGTACCAGTGGGAAGCACCCGACTGAGTCAAAAGAGGCAGCAGAAAGGATCAGGATTGGTTGGAAAGCTGCCGAAGTCCAATTTTACATCAGGAGACTCCCAGACTGTTGAGGAGGGGAATATCCACTAGCAATTTGTTGAAGTCCAAAGATGCATTGGCTAATAGCGTTACACTCCCTTTCCTCTCACTATTGCCTCTTGGCCCAAAGTTCTTTCTCTTGGTGCTTTCTGGGAAAGATATTTGATAGCATTTATGCAGTAAGCACCACATCAGGTCACCAGCAAGGAAAAGACCTGACAAAATTAACACAAGACCAAGACACTTGCAGAAATCATATGCTGTCCTCTTCAGTGTCGACCAGCAAGAACATAACACTCTTAATTATGTATTAAATGCTCCTTCATAGAGAGAAAATTGTCCTGAACTTTCAGTCTACAGAACTTCAGGTATTTGTACAAGCATTGCATGACTGTCATGCTCTTTCAACAGCAGGATAAAACCACAACAGAAGTGTAATTTTCTGTAATTCAGCTATTGCAAAGTAAAAGACACAGGCCTTAACACAGTGTTTTTCATCTGTAAACGTGAAAAGCACTTCAAAAAGCAGTCACAATCATTATGCCATACTGTTTAAACAGGGAAACTAAGGCACAGTGTCATCATGGTCACAGCTAGAAAGAGAAGTGAAAACACCACATCTACCAGAGCTCCCTTGTGCTACACCATGCTGGGGACAGTAGCAAAAGCTAGGTCACAAGAGAATGTGACAAACAGTCGAGCACTCAAGACATTTATCTTTCTATCATAAAATAAGGAATCATTGAAAGAGTTATTAAGTGTAATTCCTGGATAAAGTGGCTAGAGCGTTTAACATTTACTAAGTGTTCTTCTATCTGTCTCTCATTAGGATTTCACTACACCTTTCCTGGCTTTTTCAAAGGGATCGGGGTTCCACTGAAATTAGTGGAAGGAGGACTGAGAGATACACACTGTTAGTCACTCATTTTTTCATTATTTGCAAATATTTGAATACAAAGAATCAAATCCTAATTTTTTAACTTACCTGGGAGGAAAAATTACCTCTTTCATAATGATCCATGTAGGTATACAGTGAATCAACTAACAATGTAGCTTACATAATCTTTGAAGTTTTTTTAAATTTACTTAACAAGCTTAAAGTAATCTAGAAAAGGCCATGATCTTATAAAAATCTACTCCTTTCACATATTTAGCATACGTTAAGAAAGTAAATGGGAGCTTTCCCATTGCTATCTGATTTAGTCAGACAGTATTTCCACAGAATATCAAGTTCTCACTTTGAAATGACCAAATAAGAGTTTGGTCCTGATGACAGTCAAATTTCTACAGCACTAAAAAAATTGATGTATGAGATATTTTTCTAAACATTAAACCAAAATATTGGCTGCTGTTTACTGAGCTACTCAGATTTATTGTCCTGAGACTGTAAGAGTATGTCATGAGATGTTAAACATTTTATGGACATAAGTAGTCAACTGCTACAAATAAAATACATATTTTGAAATGTCATCATAAAAAGGTAAACCCAAGATTTTAAAAAGTCTTTGTGGCCTATCACCCAATATTAGACAAAACAACTGAAATTAGTTTTGGCAGATTTGGGGCTAGCAGTTAAAAATAAAAAATAACAAATGTAAAAGCATGAAAACTGTATTTCCATTATGCTTAAAGATAACTGTAAATCTTTAGAGATGCCAATGATTGCTTTAGATATTATAAACAAGTGCTGCCAATCAACTCTAAAATACGTAATGCATGATATTCTAGGTATCATAACTCAAGGCAAACTCCACAACAACAGGAGTAATATTGTCTGCCACAAACTGCTCTCTTCATTAGGCAGCAATAAGAATTGACATATCCATTTCTTTGCAGTTGTGCAACTGTTGGCAGAAATATGCTTTTTTTTCAACATAACTCTAATTTTACTGAAAACTTGCTTGAAACTGATTGTCCTGCTCAAGGATCTTGAAAATAAAGTTTTAAACATATCCTGAGGCAAAATTGAGAGATAGTATCACCACACAAACAATAGCAACTGTATTTTCCCTAAAAATATATTTTATATCTACATATAATCATTTGCGTACACCAGAGAAAGGCAGCAACTATGAGTTTTCTGATGACAGGAGCTTTAGGCAGTGGAACCTGAAGACACTCCAAAGAATTCTCTCCTCTAGTTCACTGTGATCTTGATCTTCAAAAGCTGCAGTTCACAACATTTATTAGAGCAATGTCTTTTGTGCTAAAAAAGTGTTTAAACACTTTACATTCACATATGCTTTGGTTAAACCACTTTTTGCCTTGCAAGCCTTGAAGCCACAACTCTATATAAATGAATTCTTGTCACTATCATTTCCTTGTTTGAATTACTTTAAGGAATTCATTAATTGGACTTGGGCGTTCCCTTTTCTTTTCTTTTCTTTTCTTTTCTTTTCTTTTCTTTTCTTTTCTTTTCTTTTCTTTTCTTTTCTTTTCTTTTCTTTTCTTTTCTTTTCTTTTCACTTACTTCCTATACTGACTCTGCAAAGCTTTGTAATCCAACAGTAACAACCAGAGAAAAACGGTGGCTGATCCTATCTTTCGCTAGGCCACATTCAGCTTGCTCAGTCGAGGCTTTTTAATCAAGCCTCAGTTAAAATCATGCACATGTTTTTTGTTGTTCTCAGGAATCCCCTGTTTGAAAAGGACAGGTAAAATATTAAACTGCGAAGTAACATCTAGCCATGTTATCTGATGGTTTGGCATCGGCTGACCTCATATGTCACATGAATGAAATTCACCTTGCTGCAGTCCTGACTCATTGTGTTGCCTGTTGATGAGGAGAAGGCAAAACCAGGCAGGCTGGTATAAAGATAAAAACAAGGAGAGGAAAAGGTAAAGCGTAGCTAACGAATACCAGACAGGGTACTGTGAAAAACTACAGCAGGCCTAGAAGAGGCCCATTAGGTAGATTCAACAGCTTAAATTGTCCTAGTAGCACCAAAAAAGATTTTGCTGCAACCTGTCAGCCTGCCATGGATTCGGGGACAGAAATGGGATGAAAGGGATAGGAGAGCTGGAGAGGAAGGGTGGTGTGATTCATTTACTTGTCCCTTTCAGGATTCACAATTTGGGGATTCTTTGGGGGGGTGGGGAGGATGTGTATATGTGTGTGTGAATTTCACCCTATATATAACTTGGAATCCTATTAGAAAACAACTCAGTGACACTGCAAATCCAGTATTTCTCAGCATGCTATTTTTGAAGCTGAAACACACAACATATTTTGATCTCCAAAGAAGCACAGTAAATATCCCCTCTTCAAAATAAAATGAGAAGTAAAAAAAAAAAAACCCTCAACCAATTGCACATGTAATAATTTCCAGGCCGGCTTCCTGTGATTGTATCAGATTATTTAAATTTTGGACTGTCTCTTTAATTTGAGGAGCAGGGAGAGAGGCGACAGATGGCAGACAGAATTGACTTATGTCCTCTATTCTTCTACAGAAGAAGGGGGAGTGCAGAAAGTTTGATCGAGGCAAAAGCTACAGTACATAGGCCTGGCTATAACTATCTAATAGGCCTTTTGACGGATCGGTTCGGAATATTTAGGTTTTTTGCTCCCCCAGACAGGCTTTGTAACAAACCCACGGTCCTGGAGGTTGCCATGGGTGACGAGAGAGCTGACATCCAGTCCCAACTACAAATAAGCACATGACAAATGGGCCCAGAGCCCTCCGACAGCCCTGAACCTTGGTGACCCCCTAAAAAACCCAGCCTCCCCATACCCCATGCCCCCCCCAAAAAGCATTACTGAGTATATTTTTTAAAACTGAAAGCTTGCACTTAATTGGAAACACTGCCGTGTAACCGAAATGCTTAGGACAGCATGTACAAGTAAAAATAAATCATGCAGCATTGTTATTTAATGTGCTGTGACATCATTTCCTGAAATTAAACAGAGATGACACAGATTCAGACAGTCCCTGCTAAGGTTCAGTTCAAACAATTCACAGATGTTTTCCTCCAGCCAGCAGAAAACAATGCAACACTTAAAGCACTCCTCTCCCTCTGCCCCTCTCCATCTTCCACTCCCTCTCCTCAGCCTTTTCACTGGTGCAAGGAGGTATGGCAGTTTTATAATACATGCTCCCGCAAAAATATTCTTTTTTTAATTTAATTACTCAGGCTGTTGTACTAAATAGATGGATCATTGTGTCACAAAAGCATCAATTTTTCAGAAGAAATAACAGATGTCTATGTAACAATGATTAGATTAACCACTCCCAGACAAAGCTAGCTTTTGAGGCCCACACACCCCATGACCCTGGGTTCCCTCTTCTGTAGGGGGTGGATGTAGAAATGTCAGATCTAATCTCAGATTCCATTTTTAAAACAAACAAAGCCCCACCCCCATCTCATTTCAGCTCTTTTCTTTTAAGATTGTGGTGTTTAAAAGGTATGTGAATGTTTGGTCTCTTACTAAATCTTCAGGATGGATTTCATGGCTGAGGACTAGGAGCGCTCAGAGGATGAAACCTTTCAGCCCTGGATCAGAAGTGTCATTTTGAGAAAGATTTCCAGGTTTATTCTGCCCAGACTGGTGACACGGTAGTGCAGGCAGGCAGGCAGGACAGGAGGGGGATGCTGATGACATTAGGCAGGGCTACACTACCAGAAGCAATAACTACAATTGTTAATGGCCACCACCAGCCCTTCTGGTGAGACACCAGAGCAACTCTGAGGAACAAAGAGACACAACTCTGTCGTCCTGAGGACTGCAAGACCACAGGTCATGGGAGTTTAGCATCCGGGCACTGATTTTTCTTTAGCACTGGGGGGTGAAGTCATTTAACCTCTCCTCACAAAAGTTTATCCAGCTGAAAAATGAGCACAATATTATTTTGTAGGACATGCTTCCAACCGGGTGGTGTTTGTACAAAGAGGTCTGCTCTACACCAGCAGGCAACTTATTACCTTGCTGAAAACAGCACACAGCCAGCCCTGCCTAAAAGCAGACCTTGAATAAAACTGTAGCTTGGGCTCCTCCAGCTCTCTGACCCCGTGGTGCCCTAAGGTGGAAATGGCAGCCATGCAAACATGCGCAGGTAGTTTTACAGGAGAATCAGACGACATTTTCCATCTCCTCTGTGTACCCTCAGAGGGCATAGCATGTTACCATGCACCCAAACACACACATTAAAATTCACTAGAATGACTGCACATTCCTGTATTATCTGGAGTCTTCCAGCCTTCTTCTCACCATTTTAACTGGAGAGAGGTCTGTTGTATTTTCGGGTTTGGTTTTGGTTTTTTAAAGCAGAGCAAAAACAATAATGTGAAGAATGCTTCTCCCAGATCACATCTCTGAGAAAAGTGGTTCTTGTACAATTTGATATGAAAGTCAGCTGTTCAGTGTGGACTGCAATAGCCAGCTATGTTTGCAACCTTTTTTTAAGATATTATTACTAAAATAAAATATGGAAGGAGATATTTATGAAGGTGGGTTGGATTCGACTTCTTTGAACAACTTGCTCCAATATCGGCTTTGGTTGATGACATTCATCTCTAGAATAAAATCTAATGAATAAGTAAAACAGCTGCCCTATATAAAAGGCTTGATAAGCCATTCATCAAAATATGATAGATACACATTTTATTCTCAGATACATCCACATAAATACAGAAAAAAGAATTAATCTCTTTCAGTAAGAGTATTCATATTATCCAATCTGGACACCTGAATATGACAAGTTAGAGAAAATTAATTCAGGTAAGTGCAAAAAGTGGCTGGTTCATTTTACTACCTTCCAGGAGAACTTACTCTAGCCTGACAATGAAACAGATAAAGCCAAGATATATTTTACAATAGACTGTGTAAAGAGCAAAATTTTCAGCCAGAAGATTGTGGAAATCGGGCTAAAATGACATTGTTGAACGTTAGAAGACAGAAATTCAGCTAGCAAAAAGAAAGCAGAAAAACCAGCTCAACTCCTCTGACTTCAGGGGAGACATCCCAAATACCATCAGATGGGAGTTTGGCATTTTCATTAAAAATCTTTAGTTTGCAGGTTACCATTGTTAAGTCTGGTAGAATTAGTTAAGATACACATCTTCTTAGAGACTGTAACAAAAGAAACAACCAAAATAGAATTTTAACAAAGGGCATCACTCCAGGTAAGTGTCAAAGCATAAACGAGACTCTGTTCTACCAGCTCTGTAAAAAAAGGTGAAAAAAATGTTTAATGTAGCAAAAATGTAGTCTCTGGCACACTGCTGCAGAAATAGATGAACTACCAGAGGTACAAGTCCATAGAATGGTATAATTACTTCCTTTATAACTTTCCTCTCTTCTGATTATGTATGTATATTTTAAAGGTCCTCCGTCCTTCAAAAGGGCATGGGAGGAGGGGGACTGGCTCTATAGTTGCTGGTAAGAAATCCTAATCTCAGCATTGGTGTAAACTGGAGGTGTCTATACATTTGAGCACTTCCTGTTTTCACTTGGTGATCAAATATGTTCTTTGCAGGGCAAATAGGGGAGCACTTGAGGGAGGAAAGCAGTGATGTCTAAGAGGCTAATTGAGTGTACTAAGAACTCCTTAGCATAGAGGAAAAGGAGTCTTCCAAAGCTATGAATAAACTCTCAGCTTGGGTCAGATTTCTTGCTGTTTCTTTTCTTTAATCACCTTTGAACTCAACTAAAAACAATCTTAATGTCAGGTTTACCTTTCTGATGTCGTAATCTTTATGTACTATTGAAAAGATTATACTACCAGACTAGGATTTCCTCTACTTTCTTAAACACTGGATATTATCCAGAAAAAGCATACACATTTCCAACCAATTCATCCTCAGATCTTTTATCTTCCGGTACTCTTGTAATTCCAAATGTAAGACAGAGCTCAGTAAGTGAACAAAAACATGACAGAAGCTCCTACTCCTTGCATTTGATTTCCAACAATAAAAACATGCATGTGTATCCTGTTTCAAATATAATTAAAGTTACTACAAAATGGAAGCTGTGATAGGGGTTAGAAATCATTTTGAAAGACAGAGCCTGTCAGACACATTCATTCTACATCAGAGTTCAAGTGCCTGTCTCTTTAAAAAAACCACTTAGGCCATTCAATTTTTAAAACTGGCTGCCTTAGGAGTTTGCAAACTGATTGAATAAAGGAAAAAAATAGCATTTTATTTGAAATCATAAGTAAATACAGTTAGTCAGATCTGAGTTGCTCTCTTGGAATTTGACAGTCTGAAGGACTTCTACATTTAATCCATGCCATAAGAGATGGCCTGCCAATGCCTCTCCTTCCAGGGAAATCAGAGGTTAATGATTTTTGTCATATTGAGACTAACAGCTAACAATTGCTACAGTTGGCCTTTAGTATTTTATTTGTCCTTTTGAGGTATTCAGAATAGGTGACAATGGCTTGCAGTTGAGAACATATGTAGAGAGACCCCTGTGGCTTATGGAAAAGTTGCTCCATGCTGGTTGGGTGTTTGAAAAAAAAAATACAACCAGAGCTCTTTTATGTTCCTCTCCTTAATGAATGCATGAATGTCAAAATGTACCAATGGCCCATTCAGGGGGCAAAGCCTAAGCAGCCCCTTCTTTAAGAACACATCCTGAGACGTAAAATACATTTGCTTAACAAATTAAAATAATGAGATAATTCAATTAGTTTCTTTAAAAAAAAAAAAAAGAGAGAGAGAGAGAGAGAGAGAGAGAGAAAGAAAAAAGGGTACATCAGGGGATTATTGTAATACAAGAACAGGTCATACAGCACAAAAGAGGAACAAACCAATTTGAAATAAGGTTAGAGTAGTAATGAAGGAATATACATTGAATCATGGACTGCCATTGTAAAGATATTTACTTGAAACAATAAAATTGTACATCACAGATTCCCCCGTTCTGGCTCAGCCAGAGTTACATTTTGAATGGACAAGCTAATTTGAGAAAAAGTGTGAGATCTTTAAAAGAAAGGAGTTTTCTTCCTTCCCTGCATGTGTTTATGGCAAGAATCTTTCTGAATTTACATTGCACTGGTCAGGGGTCTCCATTATCAGTTTGCAGGTCTGAGAATTACAGCGCAGTAAATCTTTCAACACCTGCAAACTCATTAAAGCCTGGATGGTAAAAGGTTTGGGGCTTTTTTGCGTTCATTTAATCTGATTTTTGTGAGGCCATCCTCACCAGTGATGGCAAATTTCCTTAATTCATGCAGGATGGAGAGGGTCAGGAGAGAGAGAATAGAAGCAAGAAAAAGGGATTCCAAAAAGCCAGAAGGACTTTCCTCAAGAGAAGCAAGAGGCAGTTGACTGTTTAATAAGCAAGTGTCAAATGCTTTCAAGGAGCGCATAAGAAAGAAAGACAGGAAGGAAAAAAAAAACTAGATATCACAAATTTCATAAGAGGAAATGGAGTTAACATGGAGATGTCTACAAACCAAACTTATTTATTTGTGGCCCTGCTTTTTGCTGTCTGCTTGTACTACTCGTCTAAAGATACCCTACAGCTAAATGAAAAACCCTCCACTCGCACTCACTCGACTTCCAAATTAAAAACATTTTACAGGTTAGTAAATCTCCAGCTGAGGTGATGTAGCAAAGAACAGCTGTGAAGTAATTTTGATAATGATGAGAATAATAAGCACATGGCAAGGTTCAGGGCTTTGCTGTTGCAGCTTCAGTGCTCCTGAATAGATAAAAGTGATTAAATACTCCTGATTATCCCTGACCAATATGTAATGGATTTACAGCCCTTTCAATTAGTCAGTATTTGCTTAGGACTCATTATTTTGTCTTTGGTTAAGTAATCAGCCCAGAGACTCATGTTCTGTCTAATTCCTCTGAGCCAAGTGGGTACAGGGCACCTGACCTTTGAAATGGCCATAGCTGAGAGGCAGGAATAACCACTGCTCCAGCAGAGACACTGGCTATTCCAGCTAATCCTGACCCCACAGGCCAGATCAATGCACCTTAGTTTGCTACTAATGTCCTTACATCAAAATGATGGTTTAGAAATGTGAATCTATTGCTCCCCCCTTTAGCTGTGCTGCTGGCAGAGCAGTTCGATAGTCTCTATCATAAATAAATCGGGTCCTGGAATCATTACACTGTAACCAACAGCAGGAAATTTATAAAACCATGGAAATTTATAAAACTTTGGTAGAAGAAGAGGTAGTTAATAACAGTTAGCATTTCAAGCCTTATCAAGTGAGAAACAATTTCCAAGTGCGAGAAAGAAGAAAATCAATTGATAATTTTACCAGTTTCCATCATTTCCTACATGAAGTAAACCAGGTTTACTAGGTTTTCTGTGGAACCGTGTTTTGATGCTAAGTGAAGCTATAATAGTCAAAAGAACACCAACACAAAACCAATAGCAAACTGACACATAAAAGCCCAAGGAAAGCACTGTTATTTCACATATTTAATCTCTCTCCCCCCAAATGTGAAAATGGCTAGGTTTTAATATCAAATGGACTTGAAGAGAAGCAAAAAAGGTGCTTATTCTCTCTGTTACACAACCAAAATATTAGGGAATCTGTAAGCCTTCTTTATTTCCTCACAAAAAGAGTAACAATGACAAGGTTGCAAGCTGCTGCTTTGACTTCTCTAACATCCACAGTGTATGTCAGCACATGCACACAGACCAGGGCTCTCTCTTTCACCACATACATATGAAGTTTGTGTAAACAGAGGCCAGCAATAAAGAATCCAGAAGGTAGAGCTTTATATGTGCTAAAGCAAGAATCCCCCTTTTGCTGTCCGTAGGAAGATTTCGAATAGTTCAAAGCCAAAAATGGTTACTTCATGTATAGGTGGTATGCCATGCTAAGGCATTGTACTCTCTTTCTTTTTCTCTCTATAGGATGTGTGTGTGTAAATATATACACACATATATAAAGATAGATAGATAGATAGATAGACAGACAGACAGACAGATAGATAGATAGATAGATTTCTTTGAGATTTGTCATGATTCCAAGACCCAAGAATAAAAATCTAATTAAAAAAAAGCAACAAAGCCTGAGACCTAATAATGGTCAAAAGATTATGGGGACAATTGATTTCTAATAATGATGAATAAACCTCATTAGGCACATGAATAGAAATTTATTTTGGTTTTGGGCACCACTTACTGTGAGATGCTGGAAAAGCCACGCTCTCATGATATTTGTTGCTACTTTGGGGAAAATGCCTCTTTTCTTCTGGCGCTTTTTGTCCTTGTCTGGGTCATCATCATCTCCTGTACCAGGTGAGGCTACACTGTTGTCTAAACCATCACCTACAACAAAGAGAGAAAAGGAAGGAGGAGCTGTTTAATGAACCAAATACAGAAACCAAAAAATATCATTAATTGCCAAGACACTACCACAGTTTGAGGGGTTTTTATTTGTAAGATCAGGCACATACCGTTTCTCATTATATAAGAATGCTGATACAAATATGTAAAAATTAGAAAACCGTGTCTCTCCAAATACTAATTTTGTGTTTCACACATGCATATATCATTAATTCAATTATAATTGTGTGCTTGACATAGTGCAGTAGCTCTTTTTCAATTATGGGATTCAATGTGGGAAAACCCGCCACAAGAAAACCCATTTACTGTAAATGCATCCCTACAACCATTCTGAATTCGTATAAGTAATCAAGTTAAATGTTCTGTAGTCTATATATTCGAGGCCCTCTGCAGAGGTGGCAGTAACCATGTCACCGTTCAGTGCACATAACACACTGTCAGATGAGCCCCTCCCCGCAACCATCACCCCCCAGCACACACACACACACACTCACAAACACGTACACCTAGAGTGACCCTGCATACAGCATTTGCATGACATGAAAACTTCTACATCTCTGCATCAGTGATTATTATCATTAAAAAAAAAAGATGCACATCAAGGTAGAGCTCTCACTTAATCAGAACTTTCCATCAACATCCTTCTCTTCTGTGCTTTTCCCTGGCATTAATTGTGCATTAGCAAAAATCATTTACTTTTAACAGTCATAGTTATTTTTTCTTGCCCTCCAGCAAAAATGCCTTGAAAGCCTGCCTGGAGGGCATCTAAATTATGTATCTGAAAAACTCTTCTGGCAAGGCATTGCAGGACCCCTACTTTCTTAAAATTCATACGAGCACGTCTTCCTGTTTTTGGGAAGGCATCAATCAAGAGCAGCAATATATGCCATATTCCTACATTAATATTTGAACTAATAACTTTAAAAAAAGGAAAGAAACAAGATCCGACTTGTGGCATAATCAAATGCAAAATAAATGAAGAATACTGGGACAGCACTGAGACTTTATAGATTGCTGTGTTTTCCTTACACATCATTAGCCCGGAGCCACACGAAAGAGGAAAACAGAGAAGTGGAGAGTTTATGCTCCCTGCTGGTGTTTAAGAAGCCGAGGTCCTGGAAGGACATCTGGGAATTGTGCTGAGACGGTGGTTTTTGTAATTTAAGAATAGACATTCATTAGCAGTAAATGCCATAAATCCCATGCTAAGTAAAAACCTTGTCCAAGAAAGCCTAAAACAATAAACTCTGTGCTCAATGTAGCCTGAGCTAGACGCTCCATAGCTTCCTGAGGAATGCTATAGATTCACGAGCTAATTCCTATAGCCTCATCTAGATCTGTAGTGCTACTAAACGAAATACATTGCTGCTACATACAGTCCATTTGCTTTAAAACTTGCATTTCAGCTCCATCTTCCCTCCCATGCCAGATCACCCTTCTTCTACTGCGTCCCCTCTGAAAAACCGACCCTTTTGGACTGGAGAGACAGAAAAAGCCACAGCAAAGAGCTGGCAGATTAATTTTATTGACATTTCCATTTTCACTGCAATGTGATACCCTCCATCACATGGAAGAGATGACCCTCACTATTTACAGACTGACAGGCCACTTCATTACAACCACCCTGCCCCAAGGCAGAGCAGCTCCTTTCCATCTGCCCAAACACCAGAGCAAGACCCTGAAGTCGCTGCTCTCTTTCTCGTGCTTTTTTTTTTCCCTATTAACGATAGAGAGAGGACAGTCAAATCACAGTAAACTAGTCGAAGAGATTATGGAAGCTCTAAGCACTGTAACCAACTGTTTGCTTTTGCAAGATATTGGTTATTCAGAAAGCACTCCTTTCTGCTGCTTTCTTCCCCCCCATGTATTCCACCCTACCCCTCTCTCACAGACACGTGCGCGCGCACACACGCACACACACTTTCCACTATGCCAAGGAACTGCTGCAAGGCAAATTCTCACAAACACTAATGGCTTCTGACTGCTCCTTGGCAACCCCAGCATTTTAACCTGGGTGGATATGCTCTCCAAAATACAGACACTGGAGCTATCTCATCAGCTGTTCATGTGACACAGATGGAGAGTGGCTATTAGGAGCCAGGCAATGGGCCTTGGGGATCTGAGGTGCTGTACTGTAGCCTCAGGCAATTTTGAAAAGCAGTACCCGGAGATGGGGGGAAAAAATCCCTACTGAAAGTGCAAGTTTGAAGTCAGTCAGTCTGTTTGTCTATCTGTCGGGCAGATAAAGATATCTTTGTCTCTTTATGTAAAAGTAATGTGTGCATGCACAGGATGTGTGGAGCTGTAAAACTTCTGCTCTGCACCATCCTTTCAAACCACAGAAACACCAGTTCACTCTCTATATGGACAAATTCCTGTCCGTCTGCATATACTCTCCTATTTGTGAGCATCCTCAGCAGGAGTCTCCCACACGCTCTATCAGTGTTTGGACTTTTTGATGAGGTTATTAATATCCTGGTTTAAAAAAGCTAATAGAAGCCCAAGAAAGAAAAGTTCAACTAAAGCTCTCATTGCCTTCCCATCCTAATCAGCAGTTGAAATCATAAGAGTCAGTGCTTCCCTAATCTGTTCCATAACCTCATGAAAGGAAATTCAAATATTGTAACTCCAAATGATATCAGAAGAAAAATACAGCAAGATTTGTCCCTCCTGGTATATGACAGGCCCAGACCTGTTAACCTATACTGGCATATCTTTAATAGGACTACAACCACTCATATTAGTGGATGCAGTTTCTAGTGAGATGAAATCATAAAAAAAGCCCATAAGTGTCCTTTCCAAGATGGAATTATTTACTTCTGCTCCTAGTTTTCTTTATCCAAATAGATGTCAGTTATTTTAATTGAAGAAAAATAAATTATCAAAAGCAAAATAAAATTAACAGATATGAAAGTCACTTTATGGCAGACCGATTAACTATATTTTTCACTACTGTGTGAAGGAATCAAAATTGAAATAATTTAAATGATCCTTACAAGAGATTCTGCTTATATGAACTATTCATATCCTGACTTAGATGGTAGTTTTTAAGAAGAGTAGAGTCAAATCCTAAGTTCTATGGAAATGGCAATTATACAAGTATAGTTATCCCAATTTTCTAGAGAAGATTTTAAGATTTGGATTTTGGTCCACTGTCTCTCTCTTTCACAGACAACCAAAAAAATTAAGGGTGATTTTCTCCTGCTTTCCATACTGTTCACTCATTTGTTCCTGTGCAAAGAGTATGCATGATTGCAAAACCCTATCAGTGTCCTAGGAAAGTGGAGAAATCTTAAGTGGCACTCTCTTTGTGGAGGTGTCAATGACTACATAGGATTCGAGCCAGTAGAGAATTAGGCATTTTACCCAGCTTGTTTAAGATTATTGCAATGCTATGTAATAGTCTCAATAATCCCTATAAAAGATGGAGAGAGTTTACAAGAAATCTTGCAAAGGAACCCACCTCGGGTTCCTTAAAGACCTTCTCTTCTAGGGGAAGAGTTTGTGGAGGACTCTGAAGATGCAAGTCTTCTTTACACAGCAGAAGTTGGGCTTCCACACTGGCTCTGTGTCCAGGAACTCTTAGTTTGTGCTGAGAGTTTCCTTCCTCAAGATAAATTCCTTTGCATTGAAAGCAAAGGAGACTACTCTTCCTTAAAAAATATCAAATAAGTAGTTATAGGAAGGTTTCCATTGCACCATAATACCAACTTGCTGCAAGCTGATTTCCTTGGACAGGTAAGCTTGCAAAGCCCAGTGCTGACATAGCCAAGGACTTTTTGAGAAACAGACCAGTCTACATAAAGCCTGTTCCACCTTATTTTATCAATCAATTTTTCTTTGTTAGTCTTCCACACTATCAGTATTATCTCAACTCTAGTCTTTGTTTATGTTCTTCACCGAGTAAAAACCCAGTAACAGATGAAGCAAGTTTAGAAGTTGCTCCTCTTGTCTTTTTACCCCTTGTGAACACAATGAATAACAAATTCCCAATCTATCAAAATGATAACTGAAAAGGATGACCCAATCAGGCCAAAGCAAAGAAGCCTTCTAACAGTCCAGATTCAAATTCTAGAAATAGTTTCTGTTACCATCATAACAAGTAGAACAGTTAAAAAAGTGATTTCAGGAAAAGTACATTTCAGAAACCAGTGTTTGAGTTTCTTCACCATCAGAGGTCCCTTACAGCTTTAAGGTTTGTCACACTAAAGGAAAAGAGAGAACAGCAGGAGTATCTAAACTTGGGGGAAGATAAGACACTTTGCCATTTTTCTAAAAATAGTGGATGCAATATGAAAAGCAAGTTAAAGGATTCTGAAAACGAAAGCTGCAGTGCACTATGCTGATCTTAAGTAAGCTACTCTAATCTTCCAGTCTAATATTTTGATGGAGTGGAATATGTAGATATAAATGCAAAACAAAGAGGAAAATCTGCATGCAGCCTATATTCAAAGTTTGCAATTATTTCTTTGTACTTATAATGTGTCCATCTAGATGCATAAATATTGTAAACCATTATTAATAAGGACATTCAGCTTAGTAATACAATCCATATCACCACCAGAGAAAAATCTTAAAAATCTGGTTAATTATCACTGCCAAAAAGCTGGAGAGAGAAGTGTCTGAAGATGTTTTTGAAGACAAGATAATCTCTGCCGAAGGAAAGACTAACAGAGAGGGAAGGTCAGCTCCAGAATCAAAGACCCTTCAAGAGAATCCTTATCTTCATTCCATCCTGTTAAAATTATCAGGCTTTTAGCCTTACAGCTCCAGTAGATCACAGATCTTTGAATGAAGTCCTGGCAATGGATTGTTTTTATTTCTCTTCCTCCTAATGATCCCTGTTCAAGGAAGTTGACTTAAGTCTCCTCACACCACAGGAGCCATACTTATCTCCTGCATCTTTTGCCCAGGGAAACTAAGTTAAGATAGATTATGACTGGCAAACATGCGACTTTGAAAATCACAAACAGTTCAGGTGGGCAACCCAGCTTAGACCTGTGCCATCATTGGCAGGGCTCTGCCAGTACCTGTGCTGGTTTTGCTAAATTACTTTACTGCAGGAGGAAAGGAGCCATCAGAAACTGTTCAGGGACCTTACAGGCACACTGAGCCTGTGCTGACCTGCATGATCATTTCTTCCTGGAGTGGAGTGTCCTCAAGTGAGCTGCTGTAATCAGACCTCTGTGCTCTCTGCCCTGGTGTCTCTGAGACACCACACACACGTTTCATGGTTCTCTGTTCTATGTTTCAGTGAGCATCTTGGACAGAAAAAGACATTGGACACTGGTGCACTAGAGAGAACAGGAAATCTTCAGATACACACTACTACCTACGGAAGATGTTATCCTTTTGCCCTTCTAGAAGCAGGAAGGAGACAAAGACCTGGCCTTCTCTCTTGCTGCTCTTTTGGAGGATCTTTTGCTTTCCAGAATAAAACCCAGCAATTCCACTAGGCTGATAATGTAAAGATGACATGTATGAATTTCATACAAGGCATTAATAATTATTGCAAATTCAAATAGGAAGAAAAGATGCTGTCAGACCCCAAATACAAAGCTATTCTACGTAATCTAATTACAACTTAGCATAGAGTTTGTCATTCAGAAGCAAGTCCCTATTGCCATCTGGCAGTATGTGTGAAGGGCTTAAAGACTTGTATGGTATCTTGGATATAAAGTGTATTTGCAAGAGACAGAATGAAAACTGTTTCTTTTCTGTTTCTGGATAGTCACCTCTCTAGAGTCACTAATATATCTTATTTGCAAAAAGGAACTCACAAATGTTTTATTATTTATTCAAGGTAGGAATGACATTTCAGCTCTTATTATAGACCTGCATGCTATAAAAATCAGTGATCTAAGTCTTTAAAAATTATTTTCAGAACTGTTAAGTTTCACATTTCCCCTTTCATTATTTTTCTACCCAAAAATAAGAAAAAAGACTAGCTATTTTTGTGCCCTTAATGGTCTGATTTTAGAGCTCATGTTTATTTGTAAAGTGAATTGAGAAATCTTAGAAATTCTGTAAAATGCCAAAAACGTATTTTTCTAGCTTTTATAAGAGAAAACTAATAAACCACAACTTAAATGTTTAGCTCTTTCTTACAGCCAGGAGGTTCACGGTTCGTTCATCGCAATCCAACATTTTTTCACATCAGGTGAAAAAAGTGTTCCAATGCAGACAAGGGGAACAACAGTAAAGCAACCTGCTAATTACTGATCTCTCTTACGTTCCTGCTGTGCTAAACTGTCCGGACATGTTGAAGTGAAATTTTTCTGCGATTTTCAAGTGACTAGTTCATGGCCCACTGCCGTGGAGTGCAGGAGAAGGGATGAAATGCTTTAGTTTACATGCAACATTTACTAACTGTGTGGGTTTTCCGACATTAAAGAGGGGACAGTGACCCATGCCACCTTTTTCACACTCAAAAGAGCACTGAAAAAACAGTCTTCATAGGCTTACCTCAGGCTTCCCTGGCCCTTAACACCCTCCCCCCAGGGTAGGAGCAGAAAGAGAAAAAAGAAGGGATTTTATGCTCCTTTCTCTTCAACTTTTCAGGCGGTATAAGCAGCATTTAGCAAATTCAGCCTCCAAATGGCTCCAAATGCTCTGAGCTGCAGGGGCTCATCCTTTGTTAGCCTCCCTCTATTTACACAGGATTTACGCAGGCTCTCCACTGAAGAGACCACATGTTTCTGACAGAAAGCACTTCCATTCACACTGCATCAGGCAACAGGATTGTAACTACTGCAGCTTCACGCTGACCTGAGATTAGGGATTTCAGCAACATTGAGATGGTAACAATCTGCTAACTAACGAAAATTATCCATGGAGAACTCTACTGCATACTCCAGTTAAAACTACCATGGCCAGATAGATTAGGTTACTTAAACGGGCAATTAAGAACTAGCTACTGTCAAGAATATGCATGTCCGTCTACAAATAACATACACACAGAGAAAAAATATCAGCGGGTGAAAAAACAAATTAAAAAAAAAAAAAATCTGACTGCAGCTTGGATTAAAACAATTTCACCCACTGGTTGAAGACATAAAGTGTAAAAACAGACAGATGGACACATATGTAAATGTGGCTGCATTTGTTTCTCTGGGACTGGCAAGTTAGTAATAACAGTATAGTTTAATAATTTATTTTCCATGGTATTTTCACACTGGTTAACTGGGCAGTGGCAAGGCTTATGCGGAACTTTGGGAGCAGAAAAATTCCTTCTATCTCAGTGCTTCTGGGGCAAACAAATTGAACTAAGCAACCTCTCTTGCCTCTTCCAACAAGAACTCAGTACTGGAACTCGATATTATTCCAGGGATTTTTAAAATGTGGTAATTTTTTTAAAAATCCATTTGGCCAGTCAGGATTTCTGCACTGACATTTTTTTTTTTTTTCCCCCCAGATTTAGTATTGTGTCAGGCTTTTTCAAAATGGATTACACCATACACAAGCACAACAAACGTTGCTGGTTGGAGCTTGCGATTTTTTTGCTCAATAGCTTTTCATGGGGCAAAAGAAAATTGGATGGGAGCACAGGGCCAGAAAGGACCACACAGATCCAGTTTTCGATGAGTTTTATTTTGACATTTTAATTTGGCAAATTATTTTGCTTCTCCAGCAAAGGACAAAATAATTCACTTCCGTAATAGTAACTCCTACATGTATCTGATAACCACTTAAAAAGTACTAGGTATATTCTAAAGTTCTCCATAGTATATCATAATAAAGCTCTTCTGGGCACTCAATGATTCATTTTTAGTGATCTCTCAAATGCCCTTACCCACAGTTAACACTCAGATTTTATTAAGGAAGAAAGCAGGGACAAATGCCCACTTAAGTCCCAGCTCTCAAATTCAACTCTGCTTGCGCTGCAGTACCTAAAGCTAAAGCTTTTTTAATGTTCTATTCACCTCCCCTGTGTGGCATTTCTGCTAACACAGAGTTCACAATCTTTCAGCCCCAAACACAGAAGGCTGCTATCTTCAAGACATCCGAGGAATGTGCCAGATACTATCATCTCCCCTGCAATACAAAGAACCAGAAAGAGGCAGAGACCAAAAGGAGACCATGCTGATCAGGTTACTAAAGTCCAGAAAGTCTTTCCCAGAATGCTAAATGTTAATCTTTGAACCAGAAAATGTTATAATTAGGATCCTTGTAGTTGGAGGAAATGCTAGCTTCAGAAGTCAAAGGTACAGCCATTTGAAGTTGTACTTTTTTGCACGTTTATCCTAATCTCGCACCCCTCATGCTGGCACAACTCCCATCAAGCACTTTGTTCTATTCAAGCAAAATTATCATTAATGTCAGTGGCAGTTTTGCCTGAGTAAGAAGTGTAAGACCAGATCCATGTCTTGTTCACAGAGAATTGCAAGCACTGCACAATTCCAGAGGAGATACACTCATTAAAACATGTGGTTCATGCTGATTTATGATGCTCTTCTATTTAAAACTGAAACTCACAATGTACCTCACCAGGAAAGTGTTCAATAGACTTTTTTCTACATGGTTTTAACTTCAATTCCCACCCTCCCCACCTCAGTACAAGTAGGTAAGTGTACTCCCAGTTTTTGGTATCAAAGCTGGAGGAAAGCATTATTAAAATAGGTTTAAGTATTCTATATGCTTTGGTAATTACTTTGCAGTGTGAATGTAAATAGCTGTTACTCTGTTTAAATTTTTCATCCTACTAAACACTGTCACACAAAGTGTCCTTGTGCTGCAGTTTTAGTGGCATTCTTTTTAAATCTTTTTTTATATATTTTTAGAGAAGTATTTTTGGCATTCTCATAGTAATTCTGTTAAGAATACCAGCTGCAGACTGGCTACAGCTGAGGCAACAATAACAAGTCATTAAAGAAATCAGGAGACAAAAAAAATATTTTTCTTTTGCTGAAAGCACATCTCCTGTAAGAGACTATTTTTCTTTTTTTAGTTCTGGGATAATGTTTTTCATTTTCTCAATCAACTGTACAAAAGTGAGTATACATTAAAGAGATACATTTTGTTCTAAGTAGCTTTTCTTATTTTTTATCCTGGTACTTTTATCATTAGAATAATATCAAATGTGGGCAAAATAGTTAAGTTCAATTAAAATTCTACCTGCAGTTGAAGTAATTAAGTTCAATTGTACCTCATCAATATTTAACCTTTACTATTTTGCAGTTGTTTATATATAGCAGAATGTGAGAATTTAAAAGTAGATGATGACTAACATCCTGCATCATTCTTCTTCATTAAATCATTAGTGTAGCTTCTTTAAGAGTAAAAATGACTGGGTTTTTTTTAAGGAAAATAGCAATCAGAACATCTCGATTTTCCTTACAGCTGTTACAAGTAGTTATGAACTGTGAGATATTTTAATGTCCTGCAGTTCCCCTGAGACCCTATGCTGTTTGACACAACTGCTTGCTCAGGAGATAGCCCCTAAAATGATGCCCACTAGTACAGCAAGAGTCCATGTACTGTCCACATTGGAAACCTCCTTTTTTCGGGGCTGTTTAGTTATTAAAAAAGCACTAGTTGAAATATTACATATAGGTACACATAGGTAAGATTTTTTCATCGTAAAAAAAAAAAAGGACTAGAAATGTAACAGACAGTTATTCCTGAGAGATACTAAGTTAAAAGCTTCAATTACTGAAAAGGACACTTGTTAGGCCACAAGTCCAAAATGCACATTAGTCTGTTTTAAGATGTGTTAAAGAAAAAATGGAAGATGGCTAAATGCTTTAAAAAAATAAATGTTTTAGTAGAAAGGTCTAAAAATGAACCATAAAAACTTTGTTCCGGTGATAAAATGTACACAAATGTGTGTGTTACATAAAACAAATAAAAGTACCGTCTTGATATGCATTCACAAACACTTGAACAGCATAAGCAGAGATGCTTGCTGTGAATGCAGAGTTCAGAAAAAAATGTAAAAGCACAAAACAACTCCAAACTAGGCAAATCTTGCATACCATAAGAGCTCCAACACCTATGCACAGCAGGGTGAATTGACCTGCTGGGTGCTGTGGACATATATATGCACCTCCTCCTAAAGTGTTCATTTGGCTGGCAGTCTGGAAAACGCCAGAATGGGAAGGGTTATGGGGGAACACTGACAGTGTGCTCTTGTAGCTTCAACTTAAAGCCCGTACTTCAAATACAGGGTGTTATGTATTTGGAAACACAGCTAATACTCCTCATAAGTGGTATGCTACTTGGGAGCCCAAAACTAAGGACTCGATCAAGTCTTGCTCCTACTAGAGAATTATTCTCCAGATAACAGCTGCCTGCTTTGGACTTGCCTGTATTTATTTTTGGGGGTACCGTTTTTCAGAAGTCTTTTCCTCCAAGAAGCCTTGTAAATCTAAACTGTAAACCACCTATAACTTACATGCTGTACATATGGGATGCTCAAAAGTGGTTACTGGAAAGGCCTGAAATGTTTCTTTTCTTTGAAGTTCAGTAGATGGACAAAAAGAGCAAGCAGAAGGGAGCTAAAGCTCCCAGTTAGTCCCTGACAGATATCTTTATGATATGAGAAAGGCAGACAAGCAATTTACTTTTTTTCTGTTGTATAATTTTACTGATTTGTTTCAGAATAATATGACTAAAAAAAATTAGCAAAAAAGAAGGAAGGGCTATGGTCACCTCTCCCTGCAGCCAAACTGTTCCATAAGATGCTTTCAGCTGCTTTAAGTGATTGAAAGTATTGACATACACATAATTCTGTAGAAACAGGGGGAAAAGCTTTTGACAAAAGTTTCAATGAATTGGATTTAGAAAATAAGGAAGCATAAGAAGAGCAAAACCACAGGGTACTAAGTTGTTGTAACACTATTTTTTTAAAGTTCACAGCACAAAACTCAAAAGCGCAGACACCCACTCTGACACCTGATGCTTTGCCCTTTTGCTCATAACCTGTAATTTCATTTCAGGTCCTTCATTGTCACAGAAAATATTACAAAACACAAATATGCAGTCCCTACAAAGTCTTCCCAGAATTGTGTCTTCTAAGATTTGTGTCCCTGAGCTCTTTCTAGGAAAGACCCTCACAAGCTGGGCTCCAGAGAGCTTACATCACCCCCCTCCCTTCTTCAAAGGAGTTAGTGTTGCCTACATGTAGGGAGCCCAAATGAAAAGCCTGGCAAGTTATGAGACTTCCCTTCCTTCAGGTTCACATGGGTAAAATGGAGTTTCCCTCTGGACCTAGGTTCACCTGGCCAGTCAGCGAGCTGACCTGCCTGCCATAAGATCAAATATAAGCCCCACCAATCAAGCAGCAGTCCAGGCTAAATGTGCTGATGCAACAAATTTCCAGGTCTTGATCACACTAGGCAGGGGAGTCATTTTTCTCAGTGATAAAGTCACTGAATGCACTCTTGAGGAGATAAAAAATTAAGAACTGGCTGACTTTGCACCATTTGAGTGAGTTATTCACCACTGACCCAGAACAACAGAATTGTCATGTTCTCTGACACTAGCTAGGAATGACTGTACACATGGTCATCTCTGACTCCTTATTGCAAGTCTGTAAAGAGGAAACAGGAATAATTTCTGAGCTGGTTAGTGGTATCAATCCAGAAAGTACAGTGTTTAAATACATTATGCATTAGAAGAAACTTCACACAATCTCTCCATCTCTCTCTCCTTCTCCCCCTCCACTTAAAAACTTGGTGAAATTATGCCAGTGAGAGGACTTGATACTTAAAAAAACCCCAAAAAACTAAAAACCCCACCAAATAGGATCTCAGTAATTAAGATGTGCCTCAAAGACATTAACACTCACCTTGCAATTTTATAGTTAAGATATTTTTACCTGCGTTTTACTACGTCAGCTTTTAAAACTTAACAGATTAATACTGCACATAAGAATTGAGATGCTAATAGCATTGAAGCATTATCTAAAACAATATATTCTATTCCCTTTTTCTGTTATTGGCTCAGAAAGTTACCGTCAGTAAATTTCAAGGAAAAGATTTTTTTTTTCAATTGCTCAAATAAGCAAGGCACACAGCTTTCAATGAAAACTGCTTTGAAAGTAATACTTAATATTGGTGGTGGCTCTTACATAAGCGAATATTATATATTGCTACTTTTAAATACAAACATGCCAACACACTCCTGTGTTCATTTGAGCATTACATTTTTTCAAGTCTGAGCATGGCTATTGTTTTTTGCTAATTCTTCATTTCTAAATGTGTATCACAAAGAGAACATCCTGAAATACTCTGTTAGAAGGCAGGTTCTTGGACATTGTACTTGTGATCAAAATAGATGTACAAGTACATTTTACTTATTTTCTCCTTCAGCTAAATAACAAGATTTCCATTTTTGTTACTAGAAGCAAAAGCAAGTCTTAGCACTGTAATTTCAGTAAAGAGACCAGACAGTTTTTTGTATTTGTGGCTGACCAAAATTCTGAAGCATGAACAGTATTATTGTCTCATATCTATCTTCCTATCTTCTCAGCATGTGCGAGAATTTTTTCTGAGACACCAGGGGAAAATTAAGGTTTGTCATTTCCTCTTTCTACCTCTGATGAACCCAATGACAAAACACTTTCTGGACCTCACTTGCCCTGCCACACCTGCTGTGTTTCTGTTTTTGGGGATTACGCACACGGAGCAAGCCAGCTTTCCCAGGAAGAAGTGCTCCGAGGGACAAAGATCTGCCTGTGCTGCTGGTCTCTCTGCAGTCAGTACACCTACATGAGCACCAGCTCTCACATTTGGATGGAGACTACTCAGAGAACAGGAAAGAATTATCACATGGAGTTCAGATCTGGGACCATTTCTCTGAAATGAACACCAGCATTGACAATTCAGTTATGAAGCACCAACAAAACCCCCTTTTCTACCCTGTTTATTTCTTGCAAAACAGATTCACCTGGACAAAGGAAGGAAAGAAAAGCCATATCAAGGAGATAAGACAGCTATCCTTTTCTCCTTGACCGTGCTGCTTTCTAGTACGGATGGTGGCTTTTCATGTATGTGATAAAGACTCAGGAAATTATGCAAGCCTGGGCCCTGGTTGTTGATGGTTCACAGATTGTACATCCTTAGCAGCACCACCCTACCTAATACTGTGGAATTAGTTGACAATACTACTAGTTGCACCAAAAAAAAAAAAAAATAAACTAATTGGTCCCTGAGGATAGCTAGGTGCTTCAGAAGTCTTTTTAACAAAAAGAAAAAAATTATCTCCCATAGTGATTTGCCAGCCTTCCTATACTCTATCCAGCACATAGGGACTTCTAAATTACATACTATAATTGACATCAAATATCTGTCCCATCAGTGAATATCTTTATTAGCATCAAAATCACTCACAACTAGTGTTCCTCAATGTTATTAAACAGAACTTGTTCTAGGTGTTGCCTTACTAATTAGTCAGGATGAGCCCGAGGAAGAAAATCTGGGTCATGTTAAATTAATTGGAATGAGCATGAAAATTAGCAGAGCAAACTGCATCAATTTTCTATAGAGAGCCTTTCTTCATGTTGAGAATAAAAATGGATATTATGAGGCATTAACCAAACTGCCTTCTGTGACTGCCAAGAGGTGTGTTACAGTAGCCCAAAAATATCATGCTCACAGATTTTCAGAAGTTAATGAGACATTTCCAGGAATGGTAAATACATGGTATTAAAATGGGTGTGCCTCTTATGGGAAAATGCCAAGTCATTTCATGTTTATTCAGGCATAACAAGCTCCTCAAAATGAGCATAATTTAAGAGGTGAATAGTGCAAAGAGGGCTAACATTCAACTAATTTTCCTTAAGAAAGAAAAGATTAAATTGAACAAAAAATGAATTAAGAGGTTTACAAATCAACAAGTCAACCATCAGATTGCAGCCTCTGCTCAGTATATTCTCATCAGCCCCTGCCATGAAGTTTTCAAAAAATGTCCCGAAGGCAGGGAACAAAGCGAGCAGAACTGATTACAGCCACACTCACCGCCTTGCTGTCTAAACTCTGTTTGGCTTCCTAATGAGCTCACTAAAAACCTAATTCATCTCCCATAACCCTTCTCAGCCCTCCTTGAAATTCACCATTATGGAAATTACAGATGAAACATTTACAGGCTGTGTTCAAATTACTGCTTCTTCAACAGGCAGGTCCCTGACCCTCACAATGAACACAATAGAGGTATGTCCGGCATGAAACCACTTGAGCTGCAGCCTATAGAATAAAGAGGCTCAGGAAGGTTAAGACTTTTTCTCATGGTGACAATGATTTCCACATTAATGCTTTCAGTTCCATGAATATGGGAATTTTGTGGGTTTGACAGTATATCAAATACAAATTGTAATTCAGAAGGGGAGAAATGAGTTGTACTGATGACAAATAGCTGAAATAGGCTAATGTGAATTCCCAGCCTGTTCATGAGGAAACTCCCTCAGTTCCTCATTACATGAAGTCAAAATGATCCTCACGGCACCTAGCCTGTAACTGGAAGATTACTGAATTGATGGATCCTTAGTTTAAAATGCAGCTGTTTTATTCTGCTTTAGTAATTAATTCTTTTTCCAATACCATATTGATTAAGCGTAGACCCTGATAAAGTTCAAACTGAGAAGAATCTCTAGTGACTTCCTTAGTTGCTCCAGAGACTCAATGAAAACTTCCTACAATTCCACCTGCCTCCTCAGAGTGCTGATCCAATGAACAGAACAGTTTTTTTCTCATAAATTAGTTAGGCCATGTGGAGCTGTATTAGCTGATCGTTGCTTTTGTCTCTCTACTTGCTGACTTGCTTTTCACTTTTGCTGTCCTTTGTGCTGTCACACACAAAGTCGGAGTGCAGCTGCCATGCTGAACCCAAACCAAGGTAAAGAACAATTCGTACAAACTACATTTTTTTCCCCCACTTTATACAGCTGCAACTCCCCGAGCAGCATTGCACTCAATAAGGCCTCCTGGGATCCAACTAGCAGAGAAATCTGTGCTGAAGCATGCAGTCGTTCTGTGGGACTAAAGAGTGTCGAGGGGAGGAGGGGGAGTAATCTGTTTTCTTCAAGACTGCTCCACCTTTTGGGATAGAATATTTGCTCTTTCATTTTTAGCAGTCAAACATACTTATATTATCCAGGTTTTCACTCAAAAAAAAAAACCCCAAAACCAAAACCAAACCAAACAACAACCTAAAATCCAAAGGACAAACAAGCCCAAACCACACTCCTAAAACACTACAGCCACTTGAGACAAGAAATCACCACTTCACCTATAACAAATGGGATGTGAGTTCTTTTTGACTAACAGTAAGGCCATGGCTGTCCATGGATAACCACTGCAAACACAGCAGCGAATTACAAGAAGCAGCAACGACCAACTCAATGCTGCTTTTCAGAATCACCTGTGCCAGGGTGAATTCAACAGAGTATGGTAACTGGTTTCTTAGACTACAATCAGTACACTGGACTTTCTTTTTTTTTAATGAAAATCAGAAATATGTTGGTCTGAAAACATTTCAAACACTTTACAACTATTATTTCTTCCCCAACCTACCCCTTCCCTTCCTGCCATCTGAAAAAGAAACAGCTGATACCTTCTGTGTCTACGTACTACAGTTTGTAACTTGGACTGTGTGTGTCTGAAGGGCAATATGCTGTTTACACAGGTTTCCACAAAAGTGGTACTAAGTAATTTACAAAAGTAAAGGATCTGAGAGAGTGGCAGGCACATCAGATATTAGCAATCCTTCTTCAGGTGCTTTATTAGATAATGAGGCTATTTAAAGGCTAAGGGTCTCATACTGATTTCTTACTGTCTCCCTGACTTAACCTCTGCCTTCCCACCAAGACAAAAGCAAGCTGGCTTTCGGTATTTCTTCAGGAGAATCTGCTCAGTTTGGGCTCGTCCAATTTATATGGAAGAGCCATGCAACCAGGCGGGTGCAAGGACAGCAGTGGGCCAGGACAGCCCCTGTGCATGGTGGGCCAGGACAGATAACGGCATTCCCCACCTTCAGAGCATTCTTCCTTAGGGTGAAAGGTCACCCCTCACAGATGTCTCCAGCAGACACTCTGTTGTCAAAAGGTTGCATCATGCAATTCACGCAGTCGCTCCTAACAATGCACTGTTCTTACCCAGATACATAAACACGTTGCACTTCTAAATAATTTCCTTGTTAAGGACAACTTGTTTTTTTCCCCCGAGTTTTGTTCAGCTATCAAAAAAAGTAAGAAACACTGAGAAAAAAAAATAGTCTGACTCCCCTTTGCCAATTCGCAGCTTAAAAATTCTATTTTCATTTTCTGTCAGGCTATTCAGCACAAGAAGATGTGTCTGGTTTATTCCCACAAAAGAGAAATAAAACCACCATATCCCAAAATGTCTAACAGTAAAGCATATAGTTTAGAGCCAAAAAAGCGCACATATTTGGTGAAATGGAAGATTGTAAGCTTTTTGTCAGAAAACTTACACAGCCAGAAAAATTCAATGAAAAATATTTGTTTCAGCTTAATATAGCCTATTCCAATTTCTTTCATTTAAAAGTAACAAACATGTACCCTGTGTGACAAGTGCAAAAATAAAAATTCTGTATTCCCATATTTGTTACTAATCCATGTTTGCCTGATGCAGAAAGTTTGCTTCTCAGGAAACACTTCAGAAATAATAGGTCCTGGTTGCTGCGGTAGCTCAGGTTTTTAATTTCCAGTGCCTCCAGATAAATAGCATAACAAAGATTTCTTCTTTGTTGAGTACAGTTACTCTGAATCAGTTTGAAGCTATCACACATACAACACAAGTAATTTCATTCTAGAATGGATTGAAACAAGCTTATCAGGATTGTTATCTGTTTATAAATTATATTTTTAACAGTAAAGACAGACATGGCTGGAATGTTACACATGGGGAAACATGATTAGAGATATGCCAAATTGCTCAACCTAATCCCAAGCAACAGAATCTTAAGGGCACTGGGAATTTCTAGAAGAATTAATCATTATATGTTGCAAAAAGCTCAATTAAATACCCTTAGAAACCAAGCAGAGATTCTTTCAGACCTGTCTGCAATATGTAGTCCTCTCAGCTGCAGAATGTTTGCCTCTCCAAGCATCCCTTTCTCTTCTCATTCCTTTAGATACTGAACCTATGGAAAGCACACTTTGAGAAAAAAAATCTTCGGTGCTTTCATTTCTCATATTTTATACACTTGGCCATCTTGAATTAATAGGAGTCAATGAAGATGCACATTCTTAAAAAGGGCTGCAACTTCATTGGTCTAATCTGTGAACTTTAAAGACATTCATTTTATGAGCTTTCCTCAGGGTAGGTATTTCAGTGTTCGAAAAACAGGGTTATGGACTGTTAAGTTAAGCACATGTTCTGCATCAACATTTTAGTTTCAGCAGGTTATTTGGTGCCAAGTTTGCCAGTCAGTATCATCAATTTGAAATATGTGCTTGTTTGCTTTTAACAGGTGTTTTGAGAACAGCACAGGACAGGAGAAATGCAGTGTTAATATATTCATTTAGTATTTATCCTTAATTCTGAAAAATCCCCTTCCGTCTGAAACATGACAAAATTTCACCTCAGGTGTTTAAGACACACAGAGATGGAGCTGAAAAAGAGTGCAAATAAGTACTTCTGTTACTTCATCAACCTGATTTGTGTACTCATTTCTATTGAACATTTTTTTCTCCTCTAATAATCACAGACTGGGGTTTACATATGGTACAAGCGATTTATTTATAGAAAATTACCTTTTATTGTGCAACTGATGTTAGCTGTAAAAGAAAAAAAGTAAGACTGAAGCTAAAAACCCAGCACCCTTTAGATAATGAAACATAACCATGGACTTTAACTCAGTCTGTTCTTCTGAAGATCATTTGTTAGAATTTGCATCACAGGACAAAGAGGCAGAAGAAATTAAAACAGTCTAAACCAAAATTGGCTTATCCACATCAGTCGTGGCACAGAACCAAAATAATAGCTTGCTCTAAAAACTGAGCAATAGCAAAACATAACAATAAGATTTACACACGCACCACTCACATTTGTGGGTCAGTTGAGATGGTGCATCACAATTTCACAAAATACACACACACAGATACACACTTCTTGCAGGTGTTATCTCAGACTTGGTCTGCTGAGAAGCCAAGTGAATCCCCACAGCAACATTTGAAGGTTTAAAAGCTCAAGTTTTTGTTTCTAAATGCCTATGAAAACATTGCCTATGCTCAGAGGCCTTTTAAAACAAAACCAAAGCTTTTAAAGCTTCAAAAGCGGTCATGGGAATTTGCTCATCAGGAGGGAATCCTAAATGAAGGCCAAGATTCGGTGGATTCCCCTGGACATGAGAAAAGCCATAGCCTGTCTGCAGTTCTACAGTTTCTTGTAGCAGATGTGGGCTGATTCAAGCAAAATATGACAAACCTTTGTTCATGTTTTACATTTTACAAAATCAACTTTTAAAAGGTTGATGTCCCACTATTCTTAGCTATATTATTAAAAACCTCCCAAAAAACAACAGCCTTCCCGCTCCCCCAAACCTACCAAAGAAAGAATACAACACTACCAAAAAACATCCCTACGAAGAGACCCCTACCTTCATGGATACTTAATGCAACTATGAGACCACCTCCCAAAGTCATTAACTTAAATTAAAAAAAAAAAAAAAAAAAAAAAAAAAGGAGGAGGGGTGGAAGCTAAGCTTAGAATTTCTAATGTTATAACCTAAATACTTATAGGACAGGAAGGAAACTGACTGTTGCTTTTTAATATATGGGAGACGATTTAGAGAAGACAATATTCTAATACTATATTAAAGGCAGTTAGAAAGTAAAATTTGAGTGGATCAAGTTGGCCAATTCAGTTATACAAAGCATAAGAAACCTGGTGGAAATGAAGTCTTTCTTCTGAAAGCGCAAGATACAGCTTTTATTCAGTTTTACTCACGTAAAACACACATGTAAAAAAACCCCATGGTTTCACCTGAATTTAACAGCAACATTCCTGCCAAAAGACCTTCTCGCTTTTCTTTCAGATATAATTATTTCATTTTGCTCACAGAAGTTACACCTTGCTCCATTGAAATAAGACAGACAACTCAAGAACAGCTAATGAGCATGGAGAAGGCATAAGAGCAGAGGATATTATGCTGGGGTATTTTTACATTCAAAAACAATATCCTTCTCAAATAATCTAAAATAAAATTAATCATGCTACAATAAACATCTGTTTGATGGAAGACTGGAACAGAGGACCAATACATGGATCCTCCACTGGACATCTGGTCACGTGTGAGTACATCCTGCTCTTTACAGCCACAGTACAGGACCCTTTACATCCAAGAGTACTGCAGTGGCAAGCAAAGCAGGTCCAAGTGGATGGTTTGAGGTTTTGCCTAGGCTGCAGGGTGCTCTTTGCATAGTTTACAAATTACGTGCTCAGTCTCTTAAGAATAACTGAACCTTACAAGGAAATTCTCTAAGGAAGCATGTAAAATGTTTATATGTGAATAAACAAGGAAACCCCCCCCCACACACACACCTACTAAGAATATGAGCAGCTCCTCCGAGCTTGCATAAGGCAGTCATGAAAGCAGCATGAGAAACAAACTCAAATCTGTACTCACTGATTATATGAAGGTAAATAATATGGAGATACTTTTTTGCCGCACAGGCACGCTAAGATTGAATCAATTCTGCCTTCAGATGTACAGACTGTGCTCCTACCAACTCCCACTGAAGTCAGAATTTGACCTATTGTGTACTTTACATTCACATCAATGAAGTCAGTAAGAATGCAGAAAATTGCTTTAGAAAGATGTAAAATTCTTTACTAGTTCTAAAATAAAAGGACAGCTTATTTCTTTTAAACAAACCAGATTGATAGCCATTTGGAAGAGCTTAAAGGAGGGTTAATTGGCATACAGTAAACCTGAATTCTGACAGTGTGGACTTCTAGCTAAAATGACTTTCTCTTTGGTGGTCTTAGGACTGTAGGATTAGTTTACAAGAAAGTAGAGAGGGGTTTGAAACCAAACCCTGAATGTCAGTGATGAATTACCAGATTAGAAAGGCCTACCCAAATTCAGATTCAGAAGAGAAAACAAAATAACAAAAAAGGGGCAAATTTGTTGCTAAGGCTGAGTTATAGATAAATAGCATGAATGAAAGATCTTTAAAAACAAAAAAACAAATTAATAAAGCCCTTCTTTCATAAAACCTAGCTCATACACAGAACTTTATCCAAAACTATGCTCAGAGCTGGGAATATGAACTGCTAATAACATCTAACTGAGGGAAATAATTAGGATAGCCAATTCACAAATAAATGAAAGTGTTCCATCTATCATTGCAGATATGAACTACAGAAGCTTTTCTTGAAATAGATAAGGTAGGATGAGTTTCATTTTTCTTAGAGAAGAAAGAAGAAAACAGGAGCATATAGAGTGTAAGATATACAATATCAACTAACTCTACAGTAAGTTTGTGAACTTAAGAGAATTTCCCTTAAAACTACAAGATTGTCCATTAAAACTGAAAGAAAACAGTAAAATCTGTAAGTAATCAAACTCTAAGAAATAGTCTACACTAATATGATGGTCTTTATTATGTCTTTTTAACTGGAAAACTGCATTGTTACTTCTCTCTTGGATGAACTATGAGCACTGCAGTATTTTTTTCCTTTTAAGATTATTTCACAAGCAAAGAACTGAACATACAGAATTTTAAGTCATACAGGATGTTAACACAGATCAGCCTATCCCCATTTCCCTAAAATGAAAAGCATTTATATGCATTAAGCATTTTGGTAACCTCTAAATCAAAACTTAATTTTGTAATACTATAAATTTAGGGAATTTACCTTTTTACACAAAATGGATAAAAGATTGCTGACTAAACATGTCTAAGAAAATAAAGCATTAATTAAGTTTAACACTTTGCATCTAGAAATATCTGTCTAAATTTACCACTGGAAAAAAAAAAAAAAAGATATGAACCAGAAATATTTTCTTACTCAAATACATTTTCACATTGTGACAGATGTTTTGCACAAAATACGCTAAGTGTCTGAATACACAAAATGAATCTCAAGTGCATGAACTCAAGAAGCACATGAAATCTAATCAAAAGTCTAATAAGCTAAAGCAGACAAAACTTACCAACTTTAAGGAAGGTACTTGTAGCTTTTGATTAGAGCAAAAGTGTCAGTTGAAAACAAATCCTACAAAGGCTGAGGTGGTCAATATCAGCCCCACTGTGGGCCTCTTGATTTCAGTAACAAGTACTTGCAATATACAGAACAACATAATACAATAGCCTTTGCCAGACTGAGGTCCTACTTCAGCTGCTGTAGGCACTTCTGAAAATGGAAAGTCTATGCTGAAATACAGACAGGAGTTTTAGTCCTTTGCCATTTCTTGCCTAAAAATATCTGCAATCCCCATAGTGTTAATTATTACATTAAAATCTTTTAAGAGTGTCAGATTATAGTTTGCACTTCATCTTAATACTGAGAAATAAAAATAAAAGGCATTAATGAAGAAATAGTATAAAGGTGACAGCCTTTGGCTGTAGAGAACACATGGGGCTCTAATAATTTTCTCAAGGCAGAGAGCTGACAGTTACACTCATTGGGTTTTACATGTTCTATGGCCTGAGTATTTTTCATTCAAAACAGCTTTATTAACAATCTGAGAGCACAGAAAAACAAGAAAAAAGAACCCTGCTATAAAAACTGACATCCCCCTTTCTTACTCTTTGCAAAAATTTTCTTTATATAAAACATTAGCAAAGAAAAATAATGTTTGAGCATGAGGTGGATGCACGGCATACCTGGTTGTTTTAAACAAGGGAATTATGTACCCAGCTGAATGGAAGTCCATGAACACCAAGCAATATAATCAAATCAAAATTATTGTTGTCTCAGTGAAGCACTTGGGATACTCTTTGAGCACCAGGACCTCAACATGTTTGGCATTGTACAAATAAAGCACAAGGACAACTCCTCTCTCTTTTTTTTTTTTTTTTTTTATACTGGCAGAAGCCCAATGTACCTCCATTGATTTCAGATGTATTAGGAAGGAGGGGCCTGATCCAAAGCTCACTGAAGTCAACCAAAGTCTCTTTCTGTTGATTTAACAGGCTTTGGATTAGTCCTTAAATAAGAACAGATTTTGGCTCAGCTAAAGGATTTCACTTAAGCCCTCTGCTTGTTCAAGCATCTAGTAGGAGCTAAGAGAACACTGCGGTCCTTCTGAGTAGGAGGCTGTGCTCATTCCAAACTGTCCCCTTTAACAGATGTACAGGGTCAGGAGTCCCACGAAATGGAGAACCGTCAGAAAGTGGTAAATCTGAGGTGCGAGGAATTAGGAAGGAAGCTTCAAGCTGAAAAATTTTGATTTGTGCTATTTGTGTGATGTTCCATCCTCTTTAGGCAGGAGTGTAAAATTAGAGAGGGAGTTCATGTGAGTTTCCCAATTTTACGCTCGTAAATTATTTAAAACCTTAGCACCAAGTCCTGCAATAAAATTATGTGTATTTGCCATATTCCCTCTGCTGAACTCCCTGTGAATGAGGGCTGCCTTTAGTCAAGGTATGACCAACTTGCAGCTGTACATGGAGAGGCCCAAGGAAAATTTAAACATATGTAATTGCTTTAACAAGTGTCGCTATGGTAAGCTGGTGGGCATAACACAAGATTATAAGGAAAAGTGCACTCTTTACTTATTTAAGAATTAAATGCCAGGGTTGTCAAAAAATTTCATGGTACAAATCACATATTAATAGAGAATTTGCTGAATTCTCCTGTCTCGCTTTCATGGCTGCTCCACCAATCCTTGTCAGTTATAGCAAATGCTTTGTTTACACAAGAAAATAGAAGATCCCAATCCTAGCCTGTGCATGAGGAATGTATAGTGCCAAGGGTGTACAAAGGTAACCATCCATAAAATAATTTGAGCTCATTCCATGAGTTATGAGGCCAGCAGTTTAGGACAGCACTCAGTGCAAGTTTGAGCATCTGGAGCTAGCAATGGACTTCAGCCTCAGAGCAGCTGGGAAGTCAGTGAAGCAGGGGGAAACCACTTTGTCTTGCTCTTTCCTGGGCTCACTGCCCCGGCTGTAGGTAGGAATAGGGTCACCAGGGCCTTTGTGCCAACTCTGCCACCAGACAATTTCCCTGTGTTAGCTCCTTATGCCAGGGTAAAGACAGCTCCACAAATAACCTAAAAACAGACAGGCTTTGGGGCTGTCACTTATGAAGCACTCATATGTATCAGTAGAAAACAAAGAATCATTTACTTTCTCCAACTCCACACTTACCTGAATTAATATATTGAGTACAATCAAACAGAAGCAGTCAAATTCCTTTAAGTCTGAGTTTACTGCAAAGCTTTAATCTCTCCAACAGAGAGATTTTCAAAACTGCTGGCATTCAAGAAATTAACTGAACTGAAAGCACAAATTAATTTTTCTCTGAAGCTCAATTTAACATATAAAAACCACCAGAGGAAAAAAATTATTCAAAACTTTGTCATGCAAATATAAAAAACCCAGTGCTTATTAACATTTGTCCTCTAGAATGTAGGGTATGATGAAATTTTGTTCCAAAATATATTAGGAAGTATATGGCTGGCTTTTTGTAGATTCTACTTGTTTAGTGGCAGTAGTTCCTATGGAAATTATAAACAAGACTAATAGGGGTTTATTTTGTGTATTTGTTTTTTAAGATAGGAGAATCATGCTCTACTTTCATTCATTTGGATTCTTTTGACCCAAATTTTGCATATCTGAAAGCAGTAGCATCTCTGCTCTTGCTACTGATTCCATGCAAGAAGGATCAAGGTCTTATGGGAATAGTGTCCTTTTCTTCTCTCCTCTGAGAAGGAAGAATTGCTTTTAACTGACTCACACTGACTTCCTTCAAACCTTCTCGGACAGTCCTCCACTGATTCATGAACTAAAGACAGATTTTTCATGAGTACTGTAACTGTTATCAAGACACCTAGCTGGTGCACTTTAAAATATTATTCTTAGGCTTGGTAGAAAGCCAAGCTACTGAATCTAGATTGGTATGCTTAAGACTAAAGATGGTAATAAACAACTGTAAAACAGTAACACAAAACTGTGATCAATTCCCTCTCAAATGGATATTTCATAATAATAATGAAATGGTATTTCATAATTAACAAAAACCACCTAAATAGGAAGCAGACTATTCAGGATACTGCTGCCATCTCTGATGCCCTAAGCTTTTATTCTTAGCCACCACTGCCTTTGCAACTGCTGAAAACTCACATGAAAGCAGGGGGTATACTACATCTTCTCATGCCAGGATGAGAAAAATCAATGTCCATGTTTAAAAGACAGAGCTATTGATGTGCAAGGTCACTAAGCATCACAACCCATTCTATAGCTCTAGAGTACTAAGGAATTCCTAAAGAAGAAAAAAAAAAGCCAACAGTGCACTTTATAATCTTGTTTAAAACCAACATTACCCTCGAGTCCCTAGGAGCTAAATATGAACACAGAATCCAAGTTTTCCTTGGTCTACAATTGCTATGCTTGTTGAGGGGGAGAGAAACAAAACCACTAAACAAGGAATACCCATATATAGTGATACAATGATTTTTCAAACATTGGAAACACTACTTTAGACTCCATCTTTATGGAAACGTCACTAAAGAAGTGGTGATATGATCCATGCCATCCTTTTTTTACCACTTCATAAGCCTTGTTCATTAAAAACAAAGTTATAATATACAAAGTTAAAAGATCAAGGCTGTTTCATTCACATGTTTTCACCTTTGTGAAAAAAAGAGGAAGTGTTTTTAAATAAACAATACAATAATTTACAAATGCAGTATATCCAGAGCTTATTTTATGAAATTCAAGGGGGCCAAGAGAAGAACACACTTGGATTTTCTACATAAACATGCATTCCTGGAATATCAGAGCGGTCCACAAGAAGAGATGACCATTTCATACAATTAATGGGACTCTAGTGCCCATTGTACAGATGGGGAAGAACACACGTCAGAGAGGACACGTAACTTACACAAGGTCCCCTCAGATTCAGTTCTACAGTTAGCTGCTGCTGGGTGGGCAGACATACCTTCACCTCATGAAAGGCTGAGAAGCTCCAGGGGAGCCCACGAAAATACCAGATGTCTTCCCAGTGACCATACTTGTTATTTGGATAATGCCTGCAGGTAGTGGGATAATTAAGGTGGCCATCGCTGTTCCCCTGTATTATCCTACCTTTATCATTACACTGCTTTTTTTATAGCTCACATAACTGCAGAAAGCTGCAAGTCCAAATTTCTACATATGTTTTCAGGTGTACTTTGTTATTCTTGTAAACATTTTTAAATACTCTTTTACATTTACTGCATGCACAAAGACTTTCACAAACCAGTAGAAACCACTGGTTAAAATGGCAATAATTTATTTGAAGATGATCTCCTAAACATATAGACACTCATCTGATTTAAAACAACCCTCACCTTATCAAGACTTACATGTAGATGGCTTGACGTTTTAGTGAATGAAAAGCCTATCTGAATTATACAATAACTTCAGCAAATAGGAAGGTAGAAAATAGGAGAAATTACTCACTTTAGCCTATATAAATCTTCCTGCAACCTCAGCTCCAACTTTAACAATCTGTAGTACCTGTTACTTGAAATTATACTGAGAAAGTATATTTAGACACCAGATTTAAGTTTATTCATACCCTGCAATCAGTTACTTAAATGAGAAGTGATTTTATAAATGAAAAACAACATTTTACAGTAATTCAAAATCAGAATGGTTTGAAAATTCAGAACTGTAAACAAATGCGTCAAATCACATTAAGAGTCAGATAAACACAGCTGTCAAATCTTCTTCACCTGTCCTACCTCCCTTGCTATACAGACATAAAAGCTGCTCAGAAGCTGTAAGAATCACAGAGTGGTTAGCACTCCTTTTCTCAGGCAAAAAGACAAGGCATTAAGACAAAAGGCCAGCATACTACAATGTGCGGTGCCATAATGCAGTGTTTGATGCTCTAGAGGGCCTTCAACAAGTACTGTACAGCAAAAAAAATCAATCGAAAATCAGCATGATAACAGAGCATGAGTTGCCCTGTAATAGCCTGAAGCCCCACCAGGCTACCGGGTCCCTTTCACTCACCAGGCTGCCCCGAGCTGGGTGAGCCTGCCCTCCCGCCCGAGCACTCCGATAGGTCGGTACCTCTCACCCATGGCTTTCACCTTCTCTCTGCTTCGGGGACGGGTAGAGCTAATTTTCTTCACAGTGGCTATTACGGGGCCATGTTTTCAATTTGTGCTAGAAACAGTGCTGATAACACAGGGATGGGGCTTTTCTGTTGCTGAGCAGCGCTTGCACAGTATGACCAGCACAGAGGCTGGAGTGCACAAGAACCTGGGAGGACATACACTTGGGACAGGTGACCCCCCAGCTCAGCAAAAGCATACCCCACACCATATGGTGTATTGCTCAGCATATAGAGCTGTGGAAAAGAGAAAGGGAAGATGCCCAGAGTGATGTAATTGCTGCCCCAAGTCACTCTTATGCATGATGGAGCACTGCTTCCCTTGAAATGGCTGAACACCTGTCTGCTGAGGGGAAGTACTGAATGAATTCCTTGTTTGGCTTTATCTATTACATTGTCTTTAACTCAAACCATGAGTTTTTTCACTTTTACCCTTCAGATTCTCTCCCCCATCTCACTGCCAGGGGGGAATGGACTGTGTGGGGCTGAGCTGCCAGCTGGGGCTGAACCACAACCACCTTGCACAGCAAGGGAAACTGACAGTGGTGCTTTTAAACTTTTAAAAGTGGAATTTTATTTTTCTTGGCATAGATTTGAAGGCTTTCCATTCCCTCTCTCTCTTTTTTCGTTTTTTTTTTTTTTTTTTCTTAAATAAATATCTCCTCTAAGTAAACCTACAGATTTTGGACTGTAAACACCCGCAGCACCAAACAGATCCTTCCAATCCTACGGCTGAAGTTACGGATTCCTCTGTCATGTTTAACAAAGTACAACTCTAGATGTACAAGAGAAAGAAATACTGTTCAATTCCATGCAAATTGTTATGCATGCAACAAAATGGGCCTACAAATATTTCACTCATATGGTAGGTTTAATTTCAATATTTCTTTAATTACTTTCCAACAATGTCTGGTTTCTGTTGAATTTACGCTAGTACTTGGCATTTGATGCAACCCCAAAAAGATAAGATACATATGTCCCCTCTTCACAGTCTTGGCATTTTTACCTTAACTCAGGCATTGAAGGGATTGGTTTGAAAAATTACCTTGCTGATTAGATGGGTTTTCTGGTAAATATATCACATTAATCCTTACGTTCTGAATATGACATAAGGTATACAAACGTTCTGTCTGACTCAACAGCAACATATCATGGCTTAAGGAGGACATGTACGCTGATCTCTGTGAGCAAAGAAAGAGCTAATTGGGAGTTAGATTCAGTGTGATTATCAGCTTGTTTATGATAAGGGAGTACTCTTCTGAATAGCACTGTAAATTCATTCCTTGATTGTGGTGTTAAACCACAGCTCACCCCTCCCCCCCCCCCCCCCGCCTTTTTTTTATTTGGTTAGAAGGGGCTTTAAACTATTTTAAGCAGATGACAGTGTCATGCTTTGATTTTCGTCCATCTTAAAAAATAAATCAGCTACATGAGCCTGATGTCAAATTTCACTTTCTAATCGGAGAAAGGCACATTTTAAGTGTTTACTATAAGAACACATTTGGGTTATTTTTCCCCATGTCATTATGAACATTAGATTGACCCAATTAATATGAAATGTTTCTATGCTGCTGGAACAGACCGTGTTACAGAAAGAGCCATTTGCACAACCTGTTCATGATTATGGGCCATAAGGACACAAAGATGGCATAGACATTTGTGGACCATCTGAATTCTTACAGAGGAACGGGAAAGAGGAAAAAAAAATTTTTTTGTTAGCTGACTGTTGCGGGTCATGTTTTTTAATCCAGAGTATTGGACATGTAACACAGCAACAAGAGCTGATCATTTTGTTTAATCACCTTTTGGATCTGTGCCAGATGGTCTCTATTGAGAGCGCTGCAAACAGAGAGAGATGAACTGCGTCTAACATGCCACTAGAGCTTTCCCGTAAATGTCTGAGAACTGAATCCAACAAGAATTTAGTCTCAGAGCAGAAAGGGATACATTTAAAAACTATGTGCATTAACTATACTTTTCCCCATAGAATCCTCACTTGGCATGAATAATTTACCCTCTCTTATGCTAATGGGATCATGAAAGTATCCCTGTGTCTTTAGTGCAGCTATTCTCAGCTTTCAGTAATTACCCCACCCAGTGAAAATAACATGGCTCCTGCAGCTGAACGGCCTACCAGTACCTGGCAATTAGAAAGATCATGGCTGACAGAGGAGCGGTCCAGAGATGGACACGCACGCTTCGGCAGCCTGAGGAGCAGTTTGAAAAATTAAAAGCCTTCCACTGTGAGCATTTCCGTAGTTGCTTAGGATCAACATAGAGAGAGCACCTCATGCAAGGGCATTTTTATTTTTAAAGGATGACACAGAGTATTCCAATGTACTGTTCAGGCACCCCCATATTAAGAAATAGAAACATTTCTTGGTCATCAACAGTTAAAAGAAAGCTTATGGGTTAGTTTTTTTTTAAATAAGAGCTCTCTTAATAAACAAGAGGGAGAGAATTAAAAAGTCAATTAATGAGTGTCCTTCGGTATCTGACAATTTTATCTGCTACACAAAGGAAACCCTGTAGTATTTCATTAATGAAAAGTTTTTATAAAACCGTTACAAAGAACTAGGCTTTGACCTCTGTCCATAGCACTCCATGTTAGGTAGTTCACTATGTAAAAATTATCAGGCTAAAACATCTGGGAAAGAAAGCTATGAAACAGCAGGGAACGTGGCTGGTTTATTGTTTATCTTTTGTTTATGAGGCAGTATTCAAGTTTAATTACTACTCTAAATTAAACTCTAACAGGCATCAGGAGACATCCCTTTACACAACTATGTTAAAAAAAATCCAGAGATTCCAACACTAGATCTTTCAAATAAATTGGTATATATAGGAAGAAATTAGTCTGTAACAACACAGGAAGATATTTAAGCACTTAATACTGCATATTTGAATGTGTTGCATTTTGAAGCCATTAATATTGTAGCAAACATGCAATTATAATTTAGTGAATGGAATGTTATCTAGCATTTGGAGGCAAATTGGGCTAGGGTGAATTGGATCTGAGATGGAAGGAATGGCCAAAAGGAATCCTACCTTTGTATTTTGAAATACAAATACATAAATAAATATATATAAGCACATATACACATACATATATCTGAAAATACACAGAAACATGAATTCAGAGACAAACCTCTCCACAGTAACAATCTCTTAAGTAAAATAATGTAGTTTTTTTCTCTAAACATTCACATACAAAAGTGGAGGAAAGAGTTCACTACCTTTACCATAACAGTAAGTGACCAGTTTTAGATGAACTTATCCGTAGCAAAAAATAAAAGTTGAAAGCAACTAGGAAAAGATTATTCCAGATGGCATCTGTCATATTGTATTTAGGGTTATTTTAAAGAGATTACTGCCACTATGAAAACATTCCATTGACAGAGTTTTACTAGGCTGCATTTGAAACTCCAGCAAAACATACTACAAATATGGAAGTAAATTTGTATGTAGATTTTTATCTACGTCTAAATATACAAACCTACATGGATTAAAAGGTAAGAGTGAGGTGAGTAACTTGAATACAAGTATAATATTATAAACACCACACACACACTCTCTAAGCTGTAATTTAATAAAAGGTGAGGAATCTGCAGTTGCTACCAGCCTGATTATTAGAAAACTGTACAGTGAAGTGAAAATTCACTATGAAATTTTAATGCTACTTATTGAACAGTGTGTAGGGACACATATCTTTTTGCAGTTATTGTTTAATTGCTGGAGTCAGCAAACATTTATTTTTTCACACAATAGACAGAAATAAAAGAAAGGATGGGAGGATATCAAAATTTGACTATATTTAGCTAAGCTGGTTCTGGCATGATCATGGTTAATGTGCATGTGGTGTGCAGTGTGAGCTCAGCAGTTACTGGGCCAACTGTCTCAGTATTTCTGGGAATTCTGCCTATTCACAGTGCAGGGATTGTTCAATTGCTGCAAAACGTACAAAATGAATTTTACAAAAATGAATTGTAAGGAAGGCCCCATTACAACGATTTTACAGCAAAGATGTCAACATCAATTTTTCTTTCATGCATAGCTAATGATTAAAACAACATATTCCATTTGCCTAAGAATTTATTTCTTATTGGCACATCAAAATATTGAAATCAAAGTTATCTTTACTCTCCCCTTATTACTCATTGCTGCTGAACCCACACCATTGTTCAAACCATGAAAAAATAAAGCAAACTTGGCAAGAAATACTTAAAACAAAGGCTCATCAATATTCTCCAATTTGTCAACATCTCAATTACAGCAATGGAAAAAATGTAAATTTCATGTGCTTTGAACACTAAGGGGTCTATTCTTCTGTCAGTGCACATGCGTAACTCCCATCACCATTAATGGGAATTACTCATACATATCAACACAAGGATGGGCCCCTCAAACTTGAAAGGAAAAGATGAATTAATAAGGGCTACTCGCTTCCTGTATCTTCCTCAGTTGAAAAAAGTCATTGTTCTTTTAGAGTTTTTCATACTTCATACAGTTCACCTTTATGAGAGCTGTGCCTTCTGAAATAATGCATCTCCAGTGAAGCATTATTTATTAGCAAGTTTGATTTTTCAGTCTGGATGTTTGAGCCTTTCTGTCAGGAATTTCCTCTCTTACAGAAGGCAGCTCTCTCCCAATAAAACCATACCCTATTGCTTTATAGGTAAAAATACAAAGGAATAAAAATGTGTTCTGAATCTTTATGATGAATATGCATACTAGCTTCAGCAGGCTTACCATACTTACAGAACTAGGAAAAAGATGTTGTAGCATTAGCTTTTGGATTAGCTTCCCAAGACTTTGCATGAATTATGTTATTTTTTAATTGTTGCTAACATCAGCATATCCCTCTCCTTTTTCTAACTACTGGGGTTTGGTTCCAAGCTTTGTGTAGTGCCAATAGAGTTTCTAACATTAAAACAAAAATTTGGGCTTTACCACTTAGTGTTTTAAACAAATTTGATTTGCATATTTTTGTTATTACAGGATGCCATATACTGAATAAGAAATAATACTACTTAATTTTTCCAACAAGCATCAGTCCAGAGAGTTAACCTGTGATGGATGCTTCATTTCAGTTAATATCTTAGTTGACTTTGTCCTGAACCAGATTATGGAGTCTTTGCCAAAGAAAGCTATCATGGACAGACATCAAGCTGGCACTGAAGTGCTTTTAAACTACTTTGAGATTTGCCCTAGAGAGTAGCCTTAGATATTATTTATAAAAGGGCAGATCATTCAGCACAAATAGTTAGATAAAAAAAAAATAAATTCAAGCCTAAAAAGCCACACAACAATGAACTACTCACTCACATGTGTAAAGCAAAGTAGATGTGATTCTTATTTATATTTTTACTGCTCTATAACCTATCAGAATTTTCTAATCTCTGGCTTCTTACTTATGATCAAGTTTGTCACCCCAGGTCTAATCCTAAAAAGATGCTGAACTTCCTGAAAGGTCCTGGAGGAAGACAACCTCCATCTGACTTGGAGGGATCAGACCCTTCAAGTGAGTGAACTATGAATGTGACAGACCAGGTATACAATCGTGGTATGATAAAATATAAAACTGAAATTATTCCCTGGTGCTTTCCTGTAGACCACATGTTTTTAAACCTTAAAAAGATTTCCCATTTTTCATGCATAATCTGCCATATTCATTATTTGCAATATCCCATAAAGAAATTAAATAGGAATTAAAGTCTGGGAGCATCATATCCATCACTATGGTACAAACTAATGCCAAATTCTAGAAGTCATTTTGCCTTTTATGTAAAGGCAGTGGCTGTTTTCACTTTGTTTCACAAAGAATAAAGAAAACACAATACCCCAGAAGACTTTCAGATGTGTTTTTTCCTCTCCAAAGAAAAGGGTGGATGATAAAACTACACACACCTTTTAATCTTCCACTTAGAGTTTTTACACATAGATTCCTTGGCAAAAACCCCAGGGTCTTCTCTTTCCCCTCCCCTTCTCTCACCCCCTTTCCTGCCATCTCCCTTGCTATAACTCAGCTAACCCAACAGAACCAGTCAGTTTTAAATTTCAGTTGGGACCCCGGTGACCTGTTAATGAATCTACAGAGAGGAGAAAAACTCACAGTGTTGAGTTATGCCTGGTGTTGCTAGCTGACTTGGAGTCAGAAATGCTTGAAGCGTTAACGTAATTGCAAGAATGTGAAAAATGAAGCGTTGGGCTCCTGAGCAAAGCGAAAGGTCAAAGCAAGCCCTACACAAAACAAGTCTCTGGAAGATGGCCTCATTAGACCATTAAATCAGCTTCTCCTTTTTCTCCTTTGTAAGATGTTTAAAGTGTTTTATTTTTATTATTGGATACTTTTAACTCTTTCCAGGGCAGGGGGAAAGTTGGTCGGACCTACTACATAATTACTGATCTTTAAAATAGTATTACACAGCATTGATTTGCATTTGTGGATCTGAACAGGGATAAAGTCAATAAATGCTTGGTGGATTACAGATCACTACTACTTTGGTTTGCCAGATGATCAATATGTTGTATAGCTTAGTTTTCTGTTGAACAAGTGAGGTGACATGCTAAGAACAACATAGACACTCACCACTAATAAAATTAGGATAATCTTTCAACATTTACTGCCTGAAGGCCCTTTACTTAACTCTTCCAATGCCAACATGTTTCTAATCATACCAAACACAGACTAGATTAACCCTTTTGATGCCAAAGGGCAGCTATGCACTGTAGTGGAGAGACTGTCCTCCAAAAAGAGACAAAAGGCCTACACCTTTTTTGTTTGGTCTGAACTGTAAGAATTATGGACGGATTCTTCCAGGTAATAAATAGATCTACCTTATGCAGAGAAAGTCTGTAAAAAACAGTCTTCACTAAGCCAAATCCTTTCCATCTCCTCCCTCTCCAAAATAAAATAAAAGATAAATAAAAGAAAATAATAATAATAATAATAAAAAAAAATCACCGGATGCACATCATATACTCAAAGCAAAAGCAGAGACCCTTGGAAAAAGTGCTCTCAAAAGCCAGAAGAGGCTAACTCTAGGATGAATCAATCTCTGCTGCCACCAGGCATTAGTGGAGAAGACTGTAAGTTGCTAATGTAACCCAAGACTCTCTAATGAGCTCTCATTTCCACGAAATCCTTTGGGGCAAATGGAATACTTGAAGCAGCATTTGTGGAAGCTCTTGGCAAAACTGCAGGGAAACCAAGTTGACCCAAGTAAGTAACTGCACTGGAATAGCTCAAGAGGGCATCTATCCTTCTTGGCATTGTCTGGGAGCTCAAGAGGGCATCTATCCTTCTTGGCATTTTCTGGGACCAGCTCGCTCTCAGGCACTGTAACGTAAATTCTGCCCCCCTCAAGATAGCATAAGGAAAATTCAAGACAGACCTCACTCTTTTTACTCTTTCCCAGAACTGAGAGAGCAATCCAGAGCCATCTCCAACAGGAATTCTGCTGGTGCTGTAGAGTAATCTTTCAGCTGCCAGCAGCTGAATGGAACAGTGATTTGCCACTGGACATCAGCTTCCCTTCAGAAGGCCCAGATGAGCACAAAGGGAAACATACTAGCAATGTTTTACCCTACTAGACTGGACAGCACTAGTGACTAATTTGGCCCCTCAGAGGTTGGTCCTCTTCTGCAGAAATGAGTAACAGTTTTTTTGAAATCACATATATTGGCAGAAACCTGTTTCCAAAAGAAAGTTGGTGTAGTAATCATCAACTGCTTTTTCTAATGCTTAGCAATATTTTCCAAGCACCCAGAGTTACATGACAAGGGATTGGAGACTATGAATTGCTAGATCCCTGGATATGGATAGAAGGGATTCTTTTTATCAAGCATGGCTCAATGAAGGGACATTTCTAATTTCTAAGGGGCTCCTGGGGCAGAGTGGTGATACAGGTGTGAGGAAACTTCCTCCCTAGGGGTGGAATGAAGAAGGCAGACCAATCAAAATAATCCTTTTTAAACAGGCAAATCATCTGCAACACCAAGCACTTTAGCTACAATATACCACGTAAACATTTGATCAACAGTAAAGCCTATGGCCAGCCAATAGGCATGGCACCAGTATGCTGTTTAGCAGTCAAGCTCTCCCTGTCATTAGCTGTTGAAGCTGTAGTGGTTCATGCTGGGTCTTGTACAGCTCCAATTTAATCGCACAGCAAAAAATCCTTGTGACTCATTTTGAAGTTGGATCACACCCTATGCCATAGCTGCTTTCTATCAGCAATAAGATTACAAATGTATAAACAATTCTTACAAATAGGAGACAAAACCAAATCACTCTACCAGAAACAAACTTTGCAACTTCCTAGAATTGCAACGGGTACAACACCAGATCATCAGGCAAATGAGGGGAGCTAGCTCTGTGCCAAGCAATGGGCCATGTGAGAGACATGAAATCACATATCTGTTCTGCTATCTAAGCATGGCAAATATCATGGAGGGAAGCAGTCTACAGCATGAGAACAGTCACAGCAACTCTAGCCCTGAAGATTTCTCGCATCTCCAGTTTTCAGATCCTGCAAGGCTAGCTGGATGTTAACCCTGCCAAATGGCTCTGCTGGGCACATGAGGAAAAAGGCAGGCAAAATACTGCAGATGTAAGAGAAACGTCTCGTGGTGAGACCATATCAGGAGACCTTATAGGGGTAATGTCTCTCTCACTGGCAGAAGCTTACCATGTTTACCAAGAAAAACAACAATGGAGTCCACCTTAAACTCGGGACTAAAAAAAATAAAAAAAGGAAAAAAAAAAGAAAAAATCAAATCTTGTGTCAAGATCCAAGAGTGACAGCAGGCCATTTTTACCCAATGTTTAGCACTGGAGGCTTGGCACTTACACCTTCTGGAGTCACTTATTCTTCTAATGAGCACATATAAAACACTATCATAACAGAATGACAGCCTTTGACACTCACTCAGCATGGATGCAGATGACCACACATAAGGTGCAATGCAGTAGGAAATAAAACAAAAACCCTTGAAATAATAATCAAACCTCCTGAACCTTGAGAAAGTTTCACTGTATGTAGACACAGAAGAGGTTTTGCAGTTCAGGTGTATCGCTATTTTCAATTCAGAATCCAGATTTTCAGAAGCAGAAACAAATCTCTACAAGCAAACATTTCAAGAAACATTTTTCTGTCTAATTCAGAGTTGGGTTCTACTTTATATAATTTAGCAGCTTCATAACTTCACATAGAAGTCTCTTTCTCAGATAAAACTACAGGTTAAACTCTCCATCTTTAACCCAACTCAAACAACTGCACCGCAGCTGGAGAGTACGTCTGTCATTATATTTACTTACACCACACAAAAATAAACTGTAGATAACCAAATTTGTAAAGGAATTGGCAGAACTAATCAATTGTTATTACAAAGCTTGTTTGAAGATTAGATATTTTGCTTTGAAATAATAATAAAATGCAGCTAAGTGGGTTAGGAAAAGGAAATACCGTCTCCCTAACTTACAGCTGATTATACTGCAAGTCTGCCACTCCATGTTTACTCTAAGGCAGATGTACTGATATAGTGAAAAAAGCTGGAGTTATTTTAGTCATGCCTACTTTGTGGAGGGAAAAAGTTTGACCTTTTACCTTGCTCGCTGCTGTTGTCTCCACTCTGGGAAGCGTGGCCCCCGCTGGAGGGCCCTGGTGTGCCTGCCGAGTGCGTTGAGGTTGCATCATCGTGGTCTCTCCAAGATGAAGGATTCTGGTGTCAGAGTGCCAAGGAATTTTTTCCACGGTTCCCATTCCAATAGCAAATGAAGAACAGAAAGCAAACCGGGAGAAGAGGGGAGGAAGGGGAGGAAAGCATACACATTAGCATTTGTGAAATGTGCCAAACACCTATACTGTTTGCACAGTGTAATAATTCTTCAGCAAAGGCAAGCATAGGAGATACAAAGATTTACTTGTTAAAACACAGGACAGATTTTTTTTTTTTTCCCTTTTTTAAACTTTCCACAGAGTTGTCTGGATTTAATTGTTTGAATAGTACTGGAAAACAATATTTCAGGATGGACAAAAAAACCATAAGTTTAGTTTCTCAAGGAGCTCTGCAGGGTAGTGGGGGGGGCAGAGGAGGGAAGGGCATCTACCTACATAGTTTATGATACTAAGTGTTCTCATTAGGATCAGGATAGTTGATATGCAAACTATCTCCCCACACTTTGTTTTTCCAGACTGACTACAGCAGCGAGGGGAAAAGAGGAGTGAAACTTTTTCAAGAAGTACAGGAGAACACGCATGGGAGAGGAGTGTGTCCTCACTCCCTAACCTCTCTGTCACCCATTTAAATGCTGGAAAAACTTCCAACAAAGTTGCAAAGAGAAAAAAGAAAGCTTTCTATGAAAGACATTATATACCAGGAAAGAGGCTTCCTCACCCCCAGCCACCACCTTGATATGACACATTTCAAGAGACTTTCTAGATTTATCACTCTAACAGTTCGCTTACAAGAATTGTCAAGAACAACCACCAGGTGATTATATAAAATAACATGTATAGTTATTTTTATGTAATTCTTTCTACATTACTATGCATAAAACACTACAAAAGGGAATGCAGAAGGCAGACTTAAAAAAGTTTGCAAAACTTGGCTAAGTAAGAGCTGAACTACTGTACTTAAGTCACATAATTCACGTATACTTTCTAATTTATTGGGTATTGGCTTTCCCGGAGAGAGGAGCTGCTATTTGAAAGGATTAGTGAGGAAAACTTAATGTTACAGTTTAGTGCTACTTTGTTGAGTGTATTCTCCTCCTGTCCTCCTCCCCTTTCCTGATCATTCCCAATACCCTGCTGTTGCTTAAAGGAAAACAGGAATTCTACTGTACAGGAAGAGCTTTATCAGCACCACATGAAGGCAGGCAAGAGATGGAATTTCCTCTGGCAGAAAAGGAGAGCAAGAACACATGAAACAGATCAGAGTAGGGGTTGGACCTGCATTACTTGTCACCTGCATGCGACAACTTAAATCAAACACATTATAATAATTTATTAACAAAACAAACAACAAATAATCTTCCCTCAAAAAAAAAAATTGCTTCTTAGGTTGTTTGGGCTTGATTGTGGTTTAAATCTACATCGTGAAATAACACTAGGCTATTAAAGCATGAGGAGAAGCTGAAAGCAGCAAGTGACAAGTTGGATAAATTCTTTGAGCAGGACTGATTCTGACCTCATCTACATCAATGTGTAGTAGGAATACGTGCAACATAATCAACTGATTTATCCATTGTAAAATACAGAGTAAGTGTGATTGGGACCAAGTCCCAAAATCTATATTGAAACATCTCAAAGTAATCTTCTAGCACTGATTAGTACCACATGCTGTATAGCAACACAGAATAGAACTGCCAAGTAATGGCTTGCTACAATACCCAGCAACATAAATCTGACGGGCCTGACCTGGATCCCAGTAGAGACAAAGAAAAGAGCCCATGACTTCAAAAGGTTCCCAGTAAAGTCTCAGGTGACCAAAGGGTAAGAAAGATCCAAATCCCCTTCACCTTACGAAGACAGACACACACATACACACACGTATGTGGTTCCATGAGAGGAAGACATGAGTAAAATCAGAAGACAGGTCAGGATCTGAAATTTGCCTAACCTGTCAGCACAGCACACAGCACAACAGCACTTATGGCACAAAATCACCAGCCCCTCCAAAACCTAGAGGGCTGATCTACTTTTCCTCAGACAGAACTACAACAAGAAAAAACTGCCACCAAACAGTAGTAGTTTATATTCATTGAAGTTATCATGTTAATTTTCTCTAATTAATACTGTTATTCCCCACAGTTTCATAAAAACAAAAAAAAAAAGAAAAACAAAAGAAAAACAAATAAAACCCCCATATTTTACCATTATTTTTCAGAGTCAGGTGGAGAGAAACACAAAAAGAAAGATGAGAAGTCTTGAAAGCTGAAGCAGCCCAGGTGTTATTAAAAAGAGCAAAAACGTTGAAAATAAGGTTAGCAAAAAGTTCAGATGGAAATAAAAGGCAAAAACTGTGCCAGTTTCTTTACAGCCTGGATTAAAACACAGTTGTGCCTATGAGCTTCTCTTTTTATCTCTGACTTAGGAAGCCACTCAAATAGCTTCAAGCTGAAGGCAAACAGCAGACAGGAGCTCTTCAGCCCTCTGCAGCCTCTTAGCGTCAGCTGTTTGCCGGATGGTAATCAGATAAAGAGCTAGAAGAAATACATGAAAATGAAAAGAAACAATAGCATAGCATGAGTTGAGCCCTCCAACAACATTGTGCTGGAACCCTCTTTTAGGAAACGTAGTAATTGCAACATGTTCACCCAGGCTAAACTTTTCAGGGAACACAGGGAGTTATGCTAATTTTGTGTACTGCGGGCTCTCTTGTGCTGGCTGCTGTTGGAGCTCCTTATCACATGTATGAAAGTTACAATAATTAACTGGTAACAGCTCAGCTATGTTTTAAGGCGAATGCCATCCAAAACCTATCATACAATATTTCAAAATCTAGACCAGTCTTTCTCTTTCAAAGCTGTAAAAATTTGGAAAGGATCACGGAATGGGACTTCCCACAGCTGAAAACACTTGCTGTCTCTACCAGGCTGAGTTGTTCTTGACCTCAGTGTGTAGATCTGGTTTGAGAAAGACAAACTGTATTGATTGAGAATTCAGTGTATTTCTTGTGACACAGTGTTCTTCAGGAAGCTATTTGGCAGAGCTTTGTTGGAGAATAGAAAATATAAGATATTTACTAAATGCAACAATAGAATGTTGAAGGAATTTGAAAGGGTGAGAAATAGCTAGACTTTAATATTATAAAAAATGACAAATAATTTTAGGGGTGGAGTTACAGACTCATAAAAAGGCAGCATTCTTTTGGTTTGACTAAGATCATTGTACGAGTCAGTGAACCGGTCTTTTTCTTCCCTAGACCATTTCCAACCTCACATCCCTCAAAAAAATTCTTGGCTAAATGACTGATCATACGTATTTATTTTATGCACATCTTCACCAAAAAAAAAAAAAAAAAAAAAAACCCAAAAAACCCAAATGGCACCTCTTAGGTGTACTTCACTGGAAGATTTCATCATTTTATTTGAGGTACCTGAAGAGATCCTTAAGAGGTCCTGAAGAGATATTAGTGAGCCTAAAGCCTGCTAACATTAGTTTCAATTTTTCTATTGTTTTCAGTGAAATTTGTATTGAGTTATCACACTGAAAAAAAATTTAAAAAAAGAAGGAAAAGAAGAAACCAAACATATAGCTTTAGATAAATTACATAAACTGCTAGCATGACTTCTCATTTATTCTTGCAAGTTTAGTAATATACTTTGCAGAAACACATTGAAGAGTGTGGATGATATCTGCCAAAATGCAATTGTCTATTTCGTGTACGTGTGTATACAATAAAAATTTCACACATGTATGACCTAAACTAATGCCAGATACCATAGAAAGTGAACAGCACACATGTATCTATTCCCAGTAGTTTTAATAATTGGGAGCCAAATATGGTACTCCTCTTGCTCTTACCTAATTGTGTTAAAGAGCAGTGTTACTAGGAGAAAAGCAGTGAATACTGAGTAGAGCACAATAGAAGGAGATGGAAAATAGATACAAGAAGCTGTGTCTCCAGGGGCAGTATTTTCTATTTGCTGGGCTACAGACTCACAGCTGATAATGCAAGTTGTAATTAATATAAAAGCAGGAGACAATATGGGGAAAGCTTGTACTAGCAGGGCCACAGGAGATCACTCCACTGCTATCCACTGTTTCTCATTTACACACATGGCCTTCCCTAGAAAACATGATTTTACCAGTGTTTTTTCCCTTGAAAGTAAAAAAAAAAAAAAAAAAAAGATTTAGCACCACCACTGAATTTTGCTAAATCTAGAAAAGAGCAACAGAAAGAACAGAAAGGACAAAAGATATACAAAGTCAATCACAGACATTTCTTTTTTTTTGATGCTGAAAATCTGCTGGAAACCATAAGAGTTTTTAACTGCTACGGAATTTTTTGAACAGAGATGTTGTAACAAAGAAATTTTATATTGGATAAGCTTCTGACAAATTGCAATTCTTACTCTGTATGTCTAAAATATCTGCTGGGCAAACTCTGGCTAGCTTTTCGTGAGTGTATGTAGTCCTGATAGGGCTGATTCTGATCTCATAGTACTTTTTATGGTGATATTAAAGACTCAATTAACCATAAGGAATCTGCTTCTTATTTATAACTGGGAAGTAAAATCAATCAGGCCAGCTGATACCCATGTGAGTAAGCTGAGCAGGATTTGACTCACATATTTTTTAACTGAAGTTTCAGGTATACAACTCTGACACGATCAGGCCCCAACATAATTTTATCAGATGAAATTGACAAAATGATTAATCTTAAAAGAACAAACAAAACACAACTTGTTTTTATAAAAGAAGCTACAATGGCTCTAAAGCTTATTGTTTCTAAACGTGGTTGGACTCAAAGGTTTGGTAAATTAATTTTACTAACACAAAACTGATCTGAACTACTTGATACAGATGGCATTATCCTCCCCCCACCGCCCCCAAACATAATCCAAATCCTGCTCACCTTGTTCTTACAAGTAACGCGTGTAAACACAGTGGAATGTCTGATATGACTGATACCCCAGAGATCTGTATCTAGTTACAGCCATATATGAAAATATGAGTGTAACATATATGCTAGACTAGGCAGGACACGGAAATCTATCACATGTATGCACATGTGGTTTTGTGTGTGCATCTGTGTCTGTGTTTTGTGTGTGGAAAGTTCAGGATGGTATCTTAGAGATCATGTCGAGTGCATCTAATAATAAACTTACTATTTAAGGAAACTTTCAGTAAGACAAAAAGACATGAAAAACTCTAATTTGACATAATATGTATGTTTTCTAAAAAAGACTACTCCTGGTATTGCTAAGGTTTATTTTCCAGAAGATGCATACTTAATATGATTACTTTTTTGTACTGGAGTTACACAATTGGAATAAAAAACCACAAGGCACAGCAATCTATCAGATATTTTGCATATATGTACAAGTTTTAATTCTTGTGCCTTGATTTTGCATTTGAAGAAAGCAGCAGGAGCAATTTTTGAGTCTCCTAGAACATGGCAGCATTCTGAAAAGCTACATGTTTTGTATTTTCTAATTAAGATTGAAATCAGACATGTAATCCACCTGTCACCAAGGAACTGAGACTTTGAAAATCAGGGGCTGTTGGGTTTTTTAATTGTCCTTCTATGTCATTCTGTGTGGCTACACTTCATCTAGACTGATAGACAACTCAAACTGGAAAGGGAACACAGTTATCAAACAGATACTGCAAAACATTATTGGTTCCGTTTGAGAGAACAGAGTTAAAAGTTAAAACACTCAAATTTGAGCTGTAGACTCAAATTTGACACTTCAGCTGCTGACAGAAGTGTACCTTGGCCCATCAAAAAGCAGGAATGCACAACACTATCTACAGTCTTGGAAAGTTCCTGATGCTCTTTGCCCTGTCAGAAAGCACAGGGCCTACCACAATGTCCTAAGTCTTAAGGCACATTCTAAGTTTGCCTTATTATTGTTGCAGTTAGCTACTTAGTTTTCCTTCTGACACACTACAGATAGAAAGGGCACCTTGGGGGTCTAATCTGGTGTTTCTTGAAACTCCCACTGAAATTCACAAAAGTGTGGCATACCTGCAGACTCTAGCATCATGCCCGTAATTACCTCTTCATTACTCAGTGAAATCTCACCTAAAGATTTAATTACATTACTGGAACAGGTATGTACTACACTATTTTTATTTTTTCTTGTCTGCAAAATGTCAGGAATTTGCACAGACCATTCTTTGAGGAGAAATATTAAAGAAATGTTAAGTTGTCTGGATATCCAAAAGTACAAAATAAAGTATCTCCTCATGTGAGAGCTGAAAGGCTCTCTAATATTCAGATTAATCTTTCTCCTCTACGGCTAAGATGTTGGATTTCTAATCTGTCAAGAGTTTTTTATTATAAAAGAGATGTATGTATATTTCTGTCCGTTTTAATGATACTTTAGGAATTATGATCTGTATATTATTACCTCTGAGTTACAACAACATATGAACAAATATCAAAAAGACTCAGGCCCTGATCCTGTTCCCACGAAAGCCAGTGGAAGGACAGCCATAAATTTCTACGGGAGAATTATTTGGCTTCAAAACAGGTTTGTGCTAAAGGAAGAATTGTATGACACCAGGTGAGGCCAGCTACAAAAGAAATGTAGATAAGTACAAAATGTTATCATATGTTCAAAAAAGGTTTAAAAATCTCCAAATTTTATGAGCATTATGTTTTTCAAATTTGAATAGCTTGAAATAAGAAAGAAAAAGATCTGCAAACAATCTCATCAGACATTTTAGGCTGAACACAGAATTCGGGATAGGGCCTGGTATGTTTAGTTGAACAATAATAAATTGTCTGCGCTGGGAAACCGAACTTGAACTGCAGCTGCAAAGGGTTTTTTTCCCTCTTTTCTTATCTTTTTTTTTTCCCGCTAACTAATCTGGTTCAGCCAGGGCATAGCTGTAATTACCTTCTTCCCATCTACAGCTAATACCTCAGAGCAATAAAAAAACAGAGGGTGTTAAAAATTCAAACACTAATTATGGGCTGTTATATTTACTAAACACAGCAGAGTAATAACAAAAGTTTCAGCTTCTTGCGGCCAGCACTACACTATTTGATCTACCAAGTCCCTGGACCCTTTACACTAACTATATTACATAACAGTTAATAGAGCACTAAAATAAAATTCAATAAACACATTTATTACCAAACATGTACAGCACAACCACTTTCAGCGGTCTCCTTTTTTCAGTACAGGTGTATCTCTGAAGAGCTCATTCCTTTGTTGTTTTTGGGTTTGGTTTCCAATTAAGTTATATAAATAGCAGAGCAGTAGATTTTGAAAGGGGAAGGATGCAATATTTGAGTACCCCATTTAAAGTCTTATGGTAAATATTGGTTACAATTTTTTCTGTTACTTTCCTTCATGCCTGTTTTAAGGTCTAGAAAAACAATAAAGCTGAGAGCTGCTTAGTTCCTAATTCTGCACTGCCACTGTCACTACTACCGTCCCTCACATTCACATTAAACACACACAGGGTAGCTTTACACCACTTAATAACAATAGAGGGGTATGGATTTTTGGGGTGTCAAACAGCTGTCACAAACTGTCACCTCCACAAGAGAAACCTTGGCACACAACAAATTAACCTACACTTCTTTTGGGCTATCATTATTCATAGCCAATCAGTTGAAATGCTCGCAGTATTTCATGTGCAAATAAAACCATGAGGGGAAGACCCATGGATCAGAACAGTGGGCCAATACATAAAACAGAGGAAACAACATGCTGTCTCTGTCCTTCTGAAGTGGCTCATCATCACCCCTACACCAACTTTCACCAAATGAGATCTAGCCTAAGGCTATGTATTAAATATGCATATCAAGGCAAATGAAAAAAAAATAAACCTGGAGAGCCAAATTGGACAAATTTGCATGCTTGAACTGCTACATTTTCAGGTAGATGCTCAGAAGTGATAGCTCATTTTTTTAATAGACTTGTGTGTTTATATTAGCCATTTTTTTAAAGCTTTTCCTTTTCTGTGAATAAAGACGCATTTCTTTAAAGATGCTGGACCATCGTACACTGCAAATATAAAACATGGTAGTTTGACTAAGCTATAAAAAGGTGTTAAAGTTTTGTCAGGAAAACAAGCTAATATACAAAAAAAAAAATCCAATAAGGAGACACATTTCCCAAAACGCATGAATAAAATGTAACTATGTGATACAACTCTTCATTTCCCAGTTGGTGTTCTGGTTGCACAAATTATTGCTTCCTTTCAAAACAAATAGCAGGGGGCTAAAGTAAAAATGTTATAGCTCAAATCTCCAGGAAATAAAAGGCTTTAAATTATAATACCCAATGAAGTGGTAAACCCTAACGGGTGCAAGATAAATGGGTTGTCATATTTACTTGAGTTTGTTTTTGGGGCCACAAAAGCAAGAGGAGATTCTTCTTAGGGAAGATAATAGTTACCAAATTATCAAAATGCTCACCCCTTCCACTCCTGTCCTATCATTGTGTGTGAATTTAAATATTATAATGGAGCACTGCAAATTGGCTTGAGCATTTGCCATCTGCCAGAACCCTAAACAGGCTAGTTTATCTAATCTCTTCAATATAAACATAAGCATGCTCCATTTCTACACTTCCACTTGAAACACACTCTTGTAAAGAAACTGTACTGGAGAAACATGTATTTTTTTTTCTGTTTCTCTAAATTTTGACACACTGACTCACTATCTCTCAGGTTGCCACTCATTTCAATTTCTTTTCTAGTACTCTCTGAGAATACTTGTGCCCACGAATTTAGGGTTGTAAAATGCCATGAAACAAATATTTTTGAAATTGTGTCATGCCTCATGGAGTTTATTACCTACATGTGAGTTAGCTGATAAGCAGAGAAACTTTAAGGAGCACACATTTTTTTTCTCTCAAAATAATAGATTTAAAATGTAAAACATAGCACAAACCTTGTCATGCAATGTTTACTGAATACAAATGAGAAAATGAAAGCTAAGGCTTGGGTCCAAAAATATTTCCCGTAACTAAGCCACGCCAGAAGGGGGACATTCAGAAGAATTTATTATTATTTTATCTCCCAATTCAGCTTCAGTCCAGGTCTAATGTAATTACCAAATACACACAAAACCAACATGTTTTCAAAGGAAACAAAAGCTCATTCTCCCTGGGCTTCCAGCTACTTTTCTTAACACACTGGGAAATAAAGGCAGGCGCCTGTGCAGAAAGCATGGTTAACTTCACACCGGGTGTTAAATTAATATTTCAACCGCAAAAATATTAGACTCTATCATTTAGATTATTAGTTCAATTGAATCTAAAACTGTATAAACCCCTTTGCCCCCCAGGGATGCATTCCTATAAATAAAGTGGAGTTCACACCCACTCTTTTTAACCAGAGCTATTCCTTCCCTTTTCTGCTGTACCAGCTGCAATCTTTCCCTCCACATCCCGAAGTCTCTCTGCATCTACGTCCTTTGAAGGATCAGAGGAGCTGCTCCAAAACCAGGAAAAACAAAGGCACTCTCCTCACCATGCACACCAATGTTCAGTCCTACACACATTACACTAATTCACCAACTCCTGAAGTGTTAAAATCAACCACTAACCTACGGTTACTCAATCATCATTCTCTCCAACTTTCTGTAATACATTGTTAATAATTGCTTCATCAAGGTTACTGTCTTCTATTATGAAGATGCTTCAGGCGTTTGGCAATAAGTCCATATTCTGACAATAAGTTGCTATAAAGCAAAAGCATTGGAAACTCTAATGTGCTAACCCCTTTTTTTAATGCAGTGTAGTATTGCCAATAATTCTCATCACTTGTCATCCCCACGAGAGGGGAGGGGGGAGCAAACCACCAAACTTTCTTCGTAACTTTCTTATCTGTGTTTCCTTACATTGATGCATTGATTACAAAGTTGGCAAAGAACAGGAGAAAGCACCGATCCCCACATAAAACCAACAGTCTGCTAGCTCTTCAAGCCACCCAGACCAGGAAACTTTACAAACCATTGCAAACTCGATGCTTTGCAGATGAAAACTGAAGGAACCTTTCGTATTTCTACAACCTTGCAAAGCGAGAGGGAAGGAAGTTTGAAGATGGGATTCGAGCTTGCAAGAGGTTAAGGTAGTAATAATACTAACAAACAACAGCAGCAAAGCAAGGAAATCCAGAACAGGTCTTCTAAGCAGGTTACAAACTTTAAAAGTGTCATAAAGAAAACAGAAGGACTTACATGATCGGCTAAATTTGTGGAAGATCCCGAGAGTTCTTCATGGTCTGATTTGGAGCTGCCATCCCTTTCATCAATAACTAGGTCTATTGGCATTTTTCCTTTCAAACAACTAATGTACCGATGGCAGAAATTATCACACAATTCATGAACCTGAAAAGAATAATGAGAAGAATAGAATCAATAATGGCAAAATATCGTATTTCAGCTTTTTTTTTTTTTTTGATAACAAGTACAACCCTCTGATCTACTTCACAAGTAACTCTAATTAAGGGGGACAATAGTTGAAGGCAAGGAAACAATAGAGAAATTGTTGCAGCACATATTATTCTCTAGAGACTTGCTGCAGCAACAAGTTAGAGAGAGAGATAGAGGGCTCGGACTTGTGTGCCCAAAGAAAATCGGATTTGGTGATAACATCAGAACACTGGGAGCTGGACCCAGGTGGTATCTCCGGAGCATACACAACCCAGACAGGTACAACTAGTCACTCGGGACGGGATCAGTTTAAACCGGGGCTAAAAAAAGGTCTAAATGGCCGGGAGCAGTAAAATGAAGCTACTTGCTGAGGTTGTGGGAAGAGCCATTCTCGTCCCAGGGCACAGCCCCTGCCCACGCCTCGCAGGGGCCCCTGCCTCTTCCAAACATTTAGTGCTTGCTTGGGGTTAATGTGCCTGCCAGAGCCGGAGAGGGGAACGAGTGGTTTCATTTCTTTTTGTTAAACATAATATTCTGACAGAGGAAAAGAGCTTCTACTGAGGAAAGGATGAAAGAAGTTTAATAAGAAGGATGAAAGGAGTTTAATATTTAGTATTAGTAAATATTGAAATTACACACACACACACAGGGAAAAAAATGGTCTGGGCATGTCTGTCGGGTGTCACATGCTCTGATGGCACAGGTTACAGTGTCACAATGCATTACCCCTATCTTCTCTGGCCATGCTTACAAGTCAGCCCAAATGGTCGGGAGGAAGGGAGCTGGGGCG
>VXBQ01001792.1:503402-553929 GCA_013400175.1 Phainopepla nitens | reverse complement strand
GGCAACTCTCTAATTTTCTCCAAGAGCCCAGATGAGGGATGGAGAAACTCAGGAATAAATAAATAAGTCCATTTGCACAATAAAGTCTCTTCGACAGAGCAAACAGTGAAATTAGGCAAGTAACTTTATTCCCCACCCCTTTCCGAGGATGAGGGTGTTTTAAGGGTGTTGGTGAGATGGACCTGAGGGGTGTGTGGGTTAGTTCCTGTCCCCTTCCCCCTTCCCGCAAACCGTCCCCCCCCCGCCCCCCCTCTCCTCTCCGGGATATCTATCTTTAAAGAGATGCTGAAGAGATTTCTGAGTTCACGGGAAACAAGAAAGGTTAGGAATGGCAGCGCGCCTGGCAGGTATTTTAATGACTGTCCCTTCCTTTGAAGACTTTCAATTTCTTTGCATCTTGTACAGAATATGTTTCCCAAACCAAGTATGATTTGTGTTGTAACTCTTGTGTGTGTTTGTGATCCCTTCTGAGGTAAATTGAGAAGTACGCTGCGCAAAAGGAGGAAATCGCCCCTGGGGTGCTTTGTTTACTTAGGTTTGTAAAATCCTGCTAGGAGATGGTTTCCTCAGTGTGTGGCAAGTGTTTCTTCAAGAAATTCATCAGCCCTTCTACAATTACTTCGAGCTCCGAGGGAAGAAAGCTGCCATCACTTTCTCACATCCCAAGGTGTTGCATGGGGGAGAGAAGAAAAGGCTGGAGCATTTAATTATAATGGGGAGGGGTGGGGGGTGGGGAGAACGGAGGCTGCAGAAAGCCGTCCCAAGCCTGTACCTGGAAAAGAAAAACCTGCAAGGGTATATTTGGGAAGCGTGTGCCATTTAGACATGGGGAAAAGTACCCCGTCATGTGCAGTAATTAGTCTGAACAATAAACATAATTGGAACAAAATCAGTTGGAAGTTTCTGCGTTTTTAATTACGTTTCATTTTGTGGTAAGCCGTAAAATTATGAATGCCTCTCAATTAAACACTATCCACTTGTAAAGCATTTAACAACAATTATTCCTTAATCAGTTGGAATGTTAGCCACAAATGATGCTGTTAAACATCAAAGGGACGCCTTAGACGTTACCTTTTAGTCATAAGTAAGAGGATTAATTTCTATAATTAGAGGGGATAAATATGTGCATAAATAAATCTATTTTTTTTACACGTTCTCGTCCTGTCTGGGAGAGGCGAGGATCTTTGACATTGCTCGCACTCCCAGCTTTCCCCGGTCGGGGGGGACCGGGGAGCAGCGAGGTGAGAAGAGCCCTGCGGGGAGCCCCGATCCTGCGCGCAGCTCCTCCGCCGCCGGCCCGTCCCCTGCGGCCGCACCAGGGCTGCGGCTGGGCCTGGGGTTCGTGCCCACCACGGACAAGGGGCTTCAGGGCAATTTACTTCCCTACTCGGCTTTTATTTGCCTGAGGGTTTTTTTGTTTGGTTGATTTTGGTGGTGGTTTTTTTTTTTGTTTGTTTGGTGTGTTTTTGTTTTTTTTTTTTTTTTTTTTACAGCACCTGTGGTTCTACCTGGTGGTTCATCCCCCTTGGGGACAATTTGCTGTCCCCAAACGAAGCTCGAGATTTGAGTCGAATACCACAAATAAAATTAGCATGACCTTGATTACACCCCGTATGAATATCTCATTTACCTAATGACTTTATGTCACGTACGCAGAGGGTCAATTTCCTTTTAACCTTTCCCATTGCTGCAGTAAGCATTCTTTTATAATCAATGGCTGTTTGAATAATCAATTCGCATTTTATGATCCCTGACAAACTCAATATACGTGTGCCTGCTTTCAGCAAAGCAGCCGGCCCCGCTCCGCGCCGTTTTCANGCTGCCGGCCGGGCCGCCCGCTCCGCTCCGCGCAGCCCCCGCCAGGCCGGGCCGGGCAGACGCGCCCCGCCACCGAGGCGCCGGCCAGCATCCCCCCGCATCTCTTCAGCGCTGGCAACTCCGCGTGTTTTCCCACCAGCTCGACCCGAAATACGTGGCCTTCCCGCCTTCCTCCTACGTCTCCTTCTTAGGAATGTGCACAGCAAAAAGCCCGTCTCCCGGGACAGATCCCTCTTTTTTGTCTTTCCTGGGGCAACCAGTCGTGGGGGGGCGGTTTCCCCAGCTCTGCAGCCAAAGGCAGGCGGCCGCCGGGTAGCCCGACCCCCTGGAGCACTGCTGAGAGGGGCCTGGTGTCCTCGGTCACCACGGTCTCACGTCGGCACCTGTGAGACCTCGAATGGGTCCTTGCCTCAGCCCCACTGTACTGCTGCTGTTCGGGAGCCTCACTCACTGCCACCAGCCCTCTTTACTGCCTCTCAGTCACCTCCAAACCGTGGGTCAGGAAAGTTGTCCCAGAAGCGCAGCCCCCAAGCACAACTCAAGTGCAGAAGTGTATGCAGAAAGGAGGGGGAGTTAGGGCAAGCTGAACTTTGCAAATGTTTTTTCTCTAAGTAGCTCACGTTTGCTGTGATCTATGGTGTGAGTTGGGAACTGAGACTTATTGCAACCCCGTTCCCTCTATTGGATAATTAATGCTGATTCATAGCAGGTTCTACCTACGAATGTGTGTTTCGTTTTTCTCTGCAGGGTCCATGGTTCTTTGGTATGTTGTTATTCCCTGAAAGGTAATTGCACTTGATATTCTCTCGGGGAAGGCTCATTAGCCAAGGGCAGGGTGGCGTTGCCAATCTCAGTCTCTTTCAACAATTCAATGCAAACATTTGCCCCAGAGGTTCAGTGCAACACTCCCAGCTCACAAAACAGTTCTTTGGTACAACATTTCTCTTAAAAAGCCTAAGGTATATATATATATTCCACCCAAGCAGGAAGCATTTTAGTTTAGGGGGTTTTAGATTAACCCTTCACTGTAAGTGGTCAAAGCTACACAAGAAGATTAGACATGTTGCCTTGGATTGCAGAACTTTGCCCTTCCTTTTATAAATAACCAGCACACAACCCTGGATGAAACCGTAGAAAAGGTACCACATCTCACACTCCTCTGTCTTCAGCCCTTAACACTCTCTTAACATTTACAAAATGCATGTCAAGAACACTTTTCCACTGCCCACCATTACAGACCTATACTTGACTATTTGGTCACCCACGTCTGCTGTCATCTCTAGCTTCTTTCATCTCTCCTGCTAAATTAATTACCTCACTAATGGAAGGTAATGAAACTTACGTATAAGGTAAGGTAGGGAACATAGTTAATACATACTATTTTGTGAAGGTAAATCATCCATGATTGTTCTAATTTTATTTTTTCCCTCTGTTGCTCATAATTTTGAAAAACTTATTCTTCCGTTTGAGTCTTGCCAGGTTGAGCAGGATGATTCGCAGTAACATTGCAGAGGAGATCCCATTCTTACAGAAGAAAATGGTCCCTACAGGAGAATGAAGATGAAGCAGAGAGACAACCTCTAGACTTAACAAGTTCTCAGACATCACTGTGTTTTCCATGTTAGAATGAAAGGATCTAGGGATTTTTATTTATGGTGAATTAGACAGGATATTCTCCTTGGTAATGGTGTTAAAGGGCAGAGACTGGTCTTAATTCCAAATAATAGGCCCTGTGTCCAAAATGTCCATCTAACTATCTTGCTGTGTTTATATACTTCTACTCACCATGATTTTCCTATCACCATTTGCCAAGAACTTAAAAAGCAAAACTCATCTATGCTGAATCACCACTGACTTTAATATTAGTACATTGGAAAGGAAATTGTCCTACACTGTGACTATACAGCAAATAGCTCTAAAAGACTAGACACACGTGTCACCAGTTTTAATTCTCACTGACCAGAAGGGCTGCCAATCATTCCATACACCTCACCTATTAGGGGGACCACAAGTTCACAGAAAAATACCTCAGTGCTGAGAATCTCTGTCAACAATGTTTTCCATGCTGACAGTCCTCAATATCAAGTCCAAACTTGTCCCATTGACTGAAGGACAACGTGGATGGAGGACACAAGACCGGATTCTGCAAAGTAGTTTTGCAGGAAGCCAAATCTGCAGATGTGAAGTACTCAACTTTCTAGGTCATAATGACAGTAAATGTGGACAGTCACCACCCCTCCAGTAAACCCTCAGTATAAGAAAATATCAGTCCTTTGATTCATACTGTGGTGATTCACAGTCAGGGCTTTTGTTGGACACTTTAAGTGTCTTTCATGCCATGGTGGTACATTCTGTTTTTCTGAAAGCATTTTTCAAGATGAACTTGCTTTTCAGTGATGAAACAAGATCAAGTTAATGTACTAATAGATTTCATTTTTAAAGTACATGCTAAATTTAAATCTTGTCTCATACATTTATAAACCATCACTAATAGTTCTATCGATCAGTGATATAAATAGCTCTAGCAGAAGCTTTTATTTGATGTAGACAAATATAAACAGCATTGAAAAAATAACACACAAGTGATTGTTCTGTATTCTTACCTTTAGGCTATATTATGATCACAATAAGACATATCTAGGCATGTGTCATACTGGATAATACTATTTCTTGGGTGTTTCAGGGCACACAACTACCTTGGACTTCACAACAGCTGAGACTTGTCATTTAAAAGCATGGTACCGGTATTAGGAAAAAAAAAAAGCTCTACTGATATGTAATTATTAACCCATATATTGAGATTCTTTAAGGAATTGCTTCACATTAAATACTCAGATCCTTTTATTTCTATTATTCATGTGCCAAGCTAAAAATAAACATTTGAAATATTTTTCTCTTTTATGGAAGAGATGATGAAACTATTCATTTGAAATGAACTCTTGGATGAATGCAGCCATATTTTCTGGGCTCAGATCTCTTATTCCCAGTTGGGAACCCCACATCAGATGAGGGAATTTTGCTTCATTTTACTTCAAAACATTGACCAAGTAAAGCTTAGGCAAACATTTTCCAGTCATTCACAATATGTTCATTTGGGCTTTTTATTTCATTACTTTTGATGTGTTACTGATCGCCTCCATTTCCCAAAAGGTTGTTTGAAATTATTTAGGAGACTAAATGAATAATAAAAATGCCCAAGAAATATTGCTGTCTGCGTCTGCATACTTTGGTTTTGTGCAGGTATTCATTGACAGCCTGATCCTGCTTCCTTTCCATTTAGAAGCGGTATTTGCTCCACAAAGGAAATGCATTCATCTAATATTTGTTCAGAGAAAAATCCTGCTTGCTTTAATGTTCACATGTATGGTCACAGACATGACCAAAACAAGAGCCATCTAAGCCCCTTCAGCTGCTTTGCAAACTAGGGTTGCAGCATGAACCCAGGAACAACCAGTTTTGCCACTGAAGGTTGATTTCAGATTTCAAACATTATGGAAAATCATCCGCTGCCTTTCTTTCCCCTGCTCCTGGCTTAACTTCAGATCACTTTCCCTGGCAAATGGCTTTTGATACTCAAGTAAGATCATATTTTTTGATTCAAAAGCAAACTTCTTGTTGTTGTTTTTTTCCAGACTTGATTCACTGAAGAAAATCTAGCAAGATTCTTACTATTTGAGAGAGTCACCACTCTCATGACATAATCCTCCATAAATGGGAAAAAACATATGAATATCTTGGCCCAGGTTTCCTCAGGCACCTAACGGTTTAACGGACTTTTTTTTTAGATTAACAAGCATGAAAAGAATGGGATTTTGTACCCACTGTGCTGCAATCAGTATACTTGTTAGGTAGAGTTTTTACCGGGAAGCGGTATATTATTGTACTGCGTTCTTAAGTTGGGGATTTATTCTATGGGATTTATCGCAAAAATAAGTAAAATGAAAAATTTTTTCCCCTGATAATAAAGTGTTTTAAGTCAGAACAATAACTTAATTTTTACTCAGATTTGGAGATCTGAATTGTCCTAAAATCTGAAATACTAGGTCAAGAGAGTTAATCTTGGTACTTCCTTCTGAACGCAGTATTAAATAAAGCCATTGCAATTCCAATGAGACATGCTAAATTGTGTTGATGTGAACACACAGACAAAGAAAAAACAGCAAGAAATAGCTCATGGACCTCTCTGTCTTTACTTAGGCAGAAACTCTAGGGAAGTTAATGGAGTTCCAGTGATATAAGACTCTAGTAAGGTGAGAATTACACAACTTGTGTTTAACTTGATGCTATTACTTTAAAAACAGAGTTTACTTCACTAAAGAATCTGAAAATAAACACAAAACAAAGGGCAAATGAGACAAATTACAAGTAAGCATGCATACAAAAAAGGTAAGTGCAAATTAGATTTGAATATTCATGAGTCACAAATCATTGACAGTTTGAAATAATGCAAAACAGCTTTATAAATGAGGTTAAGGCAAGGGACATCAAAGAAAGGCATTGCTAAATCAATAGCAATTTGATTGTGCATATACTTGTAAATTGTGGTTACAGTTTTTGTGACATAGGAGAAAAATACTGCACATGTAGTGAGAAAGGGACACATAAATATTCTTTTTGAATGTGTTATTTTTCTGCAATTCAGCATTTACTTGGAGGCCTGGTGTGTATAAAGTGACCAGATATCATTTTTTAATTTTTCCCCCCAGGAGAATTATAGTTTCCTTTGAGTATCCAATCTCCTGTGTTGTGTTGCTTAGTATGACAAAAATTCAGTTGTCAACAATACTGCAAAATAGAGTAATTACTCACTTCATTTGGCTTCAGTAGAAGGATCACCTGCTAATGAAAGTCCTGTCATAAAATTGTAGTCAGTGGAGATTATCTACTTCTTTCAGAGAATTTAGCTCTCAAAAGTGGGAATCAGATAAGTTGCAAGTCTCAGAGCAAATTGCTGGAGCACAGGGATTTAAAAGAATGATCGCTTGAAGGACGGCCAGGCTGATCGTTTAACTCAGAGCTTCTTAATTTTTCTGGCTGTAAGCATCAATAAAGTATTGGGTCTCCTGTCTTATTTGTGAGTTCTGTGGATATTTGAAACTGAATGGTTTCAATGCTGATAAGAATACAGAACCAAAAAGGCAAAATTGCTAGAAGTAATCTGCCCACTTAAAATGACTCCAGGGTGTTTGTTTTTCTTAAGCGTTTATATTTTGATTATTTAACACTCACTCTAATATAATAACCGATTCCCTTTCTTCAATGGCTTTTACATCCCATCCTTACTCTCTGGCATGAGAGATGAAGCTCCACTGGGTCAGGTGAAGCTAAATATATACATTTACCAATACTGATGGCAAAACCAAGCAGGGATATGAGTTTGGAAATGGCACAGGGTACTCTGGTTCTGTAAGAAGCAGCACATGACTTCTTCAGTGCCACCTTTAAAACCATCCACTCATTTGAATGAAGCTGGCAATTAACTCTTGTCAAAACACTGTAAAATGAAAAAAACAGATGTCGAATAACTTAGGGAAGGGATGACCTTATGTCCTGCCCAATCCCCTACATGAGCTTGTCAGAAGATAATGTATCTCTCACGCCATCACAATATCAAAAGATACCTGTATGTGCCATGCTTGAATTCAGAGAGCTTTCTGCAATAAATTCTTTAAATCTGTGTATATCTCAGCATGAATAAACAATAGGTAAGTTAGAAAGAGTAACTCAGGAATGTAAAAGACTCGATTGCTTTTACAGGAACATTCCCTTCAACTTTCCAAATCTGTGCAGACACAAATTAATCTCCTCTTAGCAAGAGTGAAAGGGAAAGTTAGCTCTTGGTCTCAGCCGAGATCTTGAAATCAAGTCTTAGATTTCCTTCTGGCTCTCTCACTGTGACTGGCCAGGTGTATCAGAGGTGAATTATATGTATCCCTCCAGGTCTACAAAAGGAAGCTCACAATAAATTTCTTTGTGGTTCTGTGACATGGAATTAGTAAGAGAATATGAGATCTTCTGATGTGAGGTACCAGTATATGTCCAATACATTAATTTTGTAATCCCTGTTCAAAGCTCTATTTTTGCATTACATGATACTACAAAATTTGTTTGCCAGTTTATGACCTTGTGCATTGTGTGTAAAGCACATCTTCATTTAAATGAGAAATTATCATCTCTTTACCTTTGAAATGATTGTCAAAAACAACTTGTGTGCACCTATAAGCAAAATAAATAAATACCAAAACTCTTTTAAGCTTTTCAGACTTACAGTGCATGCATCACTGTGTAATGTGAATGCTGCTTAAAAAAATGTGGTTTTCCTGGATAGAGTCAGCTTTAACTAGATATTGCATTACTTATGAAAATAGGTCAATGGTGTTACAGATCACTCTTCCATTCAGCAGAATACCAACAGCCTCTGTCAGGTGAAAGTTTCAAAGGCTTGGGTTATTTTTATTTTCTGGCAAATACCTTCTTCCTGAAGAAAATGGAAAAAAACGAGCTAAAATTATCACAACCAGAGAGCATGAGTCTCTACAGTACACAGAAGCCTGATTAAATTAATCAGGATTTTACCTTTTAATTTGTTCCCAGATTTCTTTCTCTGCTTTGCTCTTTGTGGAGTTTTCTATACCTTTCCAACCAATTACCTCTACTGGTAATTTATAAGCCCTTCTTTAAGGCTATTGATACTGATTTCTGGGCTGTGACTTGGGATATAAACATTTACAGACCTAGTATGTTATACATGACCTGAAGCAGGCAGTGCAGAGCAGCTCATATTAGTCCACTTGAATGCCACATCTCTGTTATGAATTATCAAATCAAATAAAGGGAGACTTGGGTCCCTGTATGTGATCTAAATTTATACACTTCTATACACCTCTTCCCATGTTCAAGGGTGTAAATACACCTTTTGAGAACTTGCTTTTTTTTCAGAATCAGAGAATAAGCTGAGTTGGAAGGGACACATCAGGATCATTGAGCCCAACTCCTGGATCCTCAAGAGTCACACCACATTCCTGAGAACATTTTCCAAACACTTCTTGAGCTCTGTCAGGCTGGTGCTGTGACCACTGCCCTGGGGAGCCTGTTCCAGTCCCCAACCACCTTTGGATGAACAACCTTTTCCTGATACACAACCTAAACCTCCCCTGACACAGCTTCTGGCTGCTCCTTTGGGCGCTTTCACTGGTCACTCCAGAGCAGAGATCAGTGCTTGCCCCTCCTCTTCCCTTCACAGGAAGTTATAACTGCAGTGAGGTCTCTCCTGTCTCCACCAAGCTGACCAGACCAAGTGACCTCAGCCACTCCTCATATGGCTTCCCCTCAAGGCCCTTCACCATTATTTTTGTCCTCTGGATGCTCTCTGATAATTTTTCTACGTCACCACCTTTGGCGGTTTATTTTTGCCTCTCATCTCCTTTCCTCACCTTGTGCAGAAAAACCAAGACAGCAGGTAGCTCTCTAGTAAGACCAAATTTGCTACAGTATGGCTTCAGTTTCCCATGCAGTAGTGACCTTCAGCTACTTTTTTGGGAAAAATGTATTTCTATTGTATTTCTAGGCTTTTATACCTTTAATTTACAGTGTTTCTTTGGGGGTGAGGGACAAAGCTTTAATGATATCCATTACTCTCTTATGGTCCTCAAAACCTGTCATGAGCAGGACACGGTTTATCTACCTTTGACTTATTCAGCTGGGAGAGAACAAAGGTGTAAGAGTGGGCTTCATGTCCAAATCTCTGTGGTTCCTGCCTTCTTGGCATTCCTTCTGAAAACTCTCAAAATTGTATTTGTGTGTGGTTGTCTGGGGGAAATAGGAGGATGAGATGAGAATAAGATGAGAAGATAGCATAGCTAGTTTTTATTCATCTCTCTAAGTCAATCTGTGTTAGGGTTTTCTGTGGGTCTTTGATGAGAATCCAGGAAGAAAACAGGAGAAAACTAAAGTTCAAAACTGGCCAACTCATCCATGCAATGGAGAGTGGAATGGAAATGAATACAGCAGTATAGCAATCTCATATCTGTTGAAAGGAAGAACTAGTAAGGTGAGCAGAGGAGGGACGGCTACAAACAGGAGACATCAAACACTGTGATCAGCCAGCAAATGAACAGCCAGCACCTAAATTCTATAGTGTAGTCTTGATTGGCATACCAGTTGGAGGCAAGGAAAATGATGTAAGTTTGTGGATAATTTACGGTCAGCAGTGACTGTGAGATCATAGTGTATCCCTGAGGCCTCAAGGGCCTGAAAATGTGGATTTTGCATGTAAAGAAGGCCATAGTGATTTGATTGAAGACAATGTTATTACACTATAATTATAACAAAAAAAAAATAGATTAACATTATTAGAAATCAGGTAAAATTTTCCTAGAACATTGCTTGCATTTCTAAGCAACTCTACCAAAATACAGTTTCCCTTAAATACATAATATATTCACAAGTTCTCTTTGTATAGACAAGAAAACAGCATATCTGCTTTTGGACCGTATGTGTTCTATAGGTTTCCCCTCCTAAATGTAATCCAAATTGCTAATGCTTTTGAAGTAAAAAAATAATTACATAATATATTTTCTCTTTAGAGTAAGTCTAGCAATTGCCAAAAACTACTTGTCAATACAATATTAGATCATGTGTGACCCAGACCTCACATGTGTCAACAAGTATATTTGTCTCCTTCTGTTATTTCAAATTACAGGAGAAAGAGACATAATCCTCACTGATCAATTGGGAAAAAATGCTTTACCTTTTGTTATTTCTATGCCATCTGTTAAAATAAACCAAATGCCAAACTTACTACATACACAGGGCACTAAAATGACTTTTTAATTTAGCTTGCATATTTCAGGGAAAGCAATGCATTTCTATATACTCTGACTTCTTTACATGAATTATTATGTACTGCAAGTGACATCTACTGGAGAAAGTAGAGCCTAAATGCCTGCTCTAAAAACTTTTTTTTTTTTTGCTATTAAAAGGACCTCCCTATCAGGAAATACAGCTGTTATTTAACAGAAACCTTGCATCCATGCCCACTGAAAAGCAGTTACCTAACTGTGTTCAGGGTAGTTAAAGAAAAACTGTCCTTTTCATGATACAGAAGGTGCAGAAGGCTTTTTCTTCTTTTTCCTTTGGGTTTTTTTTTTTGTCTTAATAGAAAAGCTCTTAATACCACGAATTTGCTGAGTTTACAATAGAAGACTTTTTGAGAGCAACAGCTGTTTGATCACAGTCATCAATGGTGCTATAAATTACTCTTGATATATTATAAAAATATTCACCAAAATAAATATGGCTACAGGTTGAAATTTGAAGTTTACATGTTAACAGATATTATAATTTAACAGAAATTTACTTGAAGACCTAATGCAGAACCATACTACTGTCAATAGTATTGACTTTATTGCCTAGAAAGTCTGAAAGCCCGTGCATGGCGTTACATAGTGGTTGAAGCTGTCTATTGGACACAAATTCATAAATACCTGCGCTGTGTTAAAATGCTTGCAAGTTGTTTCTATCAAATGTTGCATGAGTTTACGCCTAAGAGCAGTATCTTTAAGAAGCACCTCTTCTTTCACTGAAATATGATCAAATTCCCAGGAGCACTGGGAGCCATGTGGAAAGCTGTGAACTCAGAGGTTCAGTGCCACTCAAATCTCTCAGGAGTGTCATTACTTAAAATGGGCTCTTGAATTCTTGCTTAAAAGCCAGTTCAAGTTCTTGTTTGGATGAAGCACCAAAAAATTCAGACTGTTCTTAGTTGATACTAACACAGTGAAGCCTAAACAACAATTCCAAACACTTTTAAAATTGCAATGGCAAATCACTTCTAAAAGCACTAAAAATCTGGGAGCAATTTCCCTACTGTAGACCAAACCCTAGGGTTTAAATGAACATTCCCCACCAAGAATGGAATTGAATTTTTGAGCCAGAAAAATCAAGTCAAAAAGTCAATCAATAACTAGCAGCTATTTACAAATTTGTTTATCTAATGCAGAGCTTAATTTATTTGCAATTTCCTGGATCAAATATACTTCCCTTTTATTTAATAAGGAAAACTTGATGGTTGAAGTTTAGGTGTTAGTGCAGTGAAAATGGACATCCTTTTACACAGCAGTCAAAGGAAGATACATTTGTCTGTTTGGAATAAGTGCAGGAGGAGAGATACCAATAACTGTTGAAATGAGATTAAGTGGATAATCTGTATGTAATATGTCTGGGCCTGATTGTCCCTTCTAGCAGTAAAAACCCTACAGAAGAGGCTAAAGGGACAATATTTCTGACAGAATTTCCAGGTAGAAAAGGCTCCTGAACTGTTCCAGCACAGGGTGAGTCGTACCCTTTTCTTGCTCTCTGGCAGAATAGATTGGAGAAATGTCTCAGGCATGCTGGATTCCAGGGTTCAAAACCAGGAGAAAGATCACACATGTTCACCTGTGCTCCAAGTTCTTGGCACCTCACTCCATCCTTTGGCAATAATGCTGCATGCGTATTCATTCTCAAGCTTCCCTAGCCCCTGGCTATCTCCTGGGATTCATGTTTTCCACAATGGGTATGGATGAATCAGAGGAAACTACATCTCAGATTTTGTCGCTTCCAGGACATTCCTCTCTACATTTTCTCTTTAGGAGCCCTCAAGATTTCCAGTGTGTTCATATAGAATCCTGAGAAAGAAGGATAATGCAAAAAAAGGGATTGATATGAAGAAAAAACATGATCTGAATGTGTAGAACCTTTCACCTTTATTCTTGGAAGTATATCAAGCATTTTGGATTTGAGGATACAGAACTGAGATTAAGACAACACCCAAAATAACACTGGTTTAAGCATTAGTATTGCCTATAAGAACTGGTGTTCTCTGGACAGGCAATATACAAAATCGTTATGCAATGGGTTTAGTCAACTAAACTGGACCTTTGGCTTTGCCAGTGTCATATAATTAATACTTTACAATAACCTGTCTTATCCAAGTTCACATTTGTGGAAATTGCCAGAAATCAATTCCTGTTGTCTGCAAGATTTGACATTTTTCCCACCAAGCAGAGGCTGATCTCTGCAGATAGGCTTCCATTTCTGACCTAAACGAAGCTTTTCAAACATTTAAAATTAAATTTCAATATCGTCTTCTAAGCAGTGCTTGCCAAATGCCTTACAAATGTCTAAAATAGACATACATTTTTAGAATTTGAAAGGGGTACATATTCTAAAAAATCAGCCCTACACAATAATCTAGCTTTTTGCTGTAATCAGGCTTCAATCATTTTTGTTCAGAAATTTCACTTTTCTTATTTTCTCTAACAATTGCTAAATATAGCAGTTGCAAAAGTGAGAATGTAAATTGCCCATTGGAGAATTATTTCTGATCAGACTCTACTTTTACATTTTGGTGCATTTATATTAGTGTAAGAGAAGTGTAAAATGGTCCAAAAAAAAGGTAGATTATATAAGGGGAAACAGTCCTACAGCACTGTTTCAGTACAGTACAGTACAATCCCATTTTGACATTAAGCACCTATGCAGAAGGATTGCAATGTACAATTGCTAGCCATCAGAAAGGAGAATGTGCTCAGAAAACCAGCTATTTGAGGGGTGAATTGTGAAAACACTTCTGTGATGGTGACAATGAGAAATAATTTTTGCAGGTGGTAAAAAAAAAGTCTGTAGGCTTGTTCATACGTATTGTTTGACCACAGAAAACAAGCCAAAGCCTCCTGACTACACTTTATAGTAAATGACTATATGGCACTTGATTATGTGTGTCTTGACTTCTGATGTGAGGAGCATGAATATTATTTCCTGTGGTTTTGCGTGAGACATGGGAGCAAGATTACATCTTTCATAAGCTGCCAACCTGATTTCAAATAGTCTTGAAAAACATGTCCTCTGGGGAGGAGTATCCACAACCAAGTCGATGTTCTGGATTGCTCTTTGCTTTCTGACCTTTAGATTAGCAGAGCTATGCTAGCAAGTATTTGTAATAGTATATATGTCCATCCATCTGTCTAGTGTCTCTGCTTCTACAGTGACTGCTGCGCATCCTTTACTCTACCTGAGGGGTACAACATATTTTCTGTCTCATGTGACCTTCCTTTCAAAAAGTTTAGGATAAAAAAAAAAATTGAATTGGCAGATGAAAAGATTTCTGTCTAAGTAGAGCTGTCTAGAAATCTCCTGAATACTAATTTTGATAATCCAACACCTAGAGAAGTTCATTGCTGAAATACAACATTTGGAGAAATTGCATTGCCGTATAACAGCTAAATCTCCTATGTACCTGAGATTAATCTTAGTTAGATCAATGTGGTGAGATCAATGTGACCAAAGATTTCCAGTCCTCCAGCTTTTACCTTGCAAGATGTGGTATACAAGTACGTATTCAAAGTTCATCTGTTTACCCAGAAGGTTTTTAGAAAAAGTCCTGAAGCTCTTTAATCTGCACCTTTGGACTGAAAATTTCCCAAGCACATGCTTCTTCTCAGATCTTGTGACATTTTCAGTTCTAGTTCCAGAGAAAAGTGCTTTAAACACAGCTTTTCTCATGATGCTCAGCACTCTCATACTTCTGATACAGGAGAGATCATATTCTCAGGTGACAAAAAGATGCAACTTTATATTTAAATATATATCTGTCTCTTTTAGTTTCCTATAAAAGCTCTGAGGAGTAGGTTAAGACCAAATAGGATCCTGGTAGATCCAACATGATTGATGAAATGAGTACACAGATCCTCTGCATACTCTTGCAGGGAAACTCTTCAATCTCTGCCTCAGAGAAGTGTCAATACCTTATAATGGACAATATTAAACGAGTTCATTGAAGACTGATATGTTCTGTGACTGTATAACTTTCTATTATCATAACAAAAATAAAATATTGAGATTAAAAGGCATAGAAATAACATTTCCATATGTTTTAATTTGGTTATATAAATACACATTTTAAGTAAAGAAAAAGTTTTTAGATACATCAGTCTTTAACAAAGTTTCCAGGAAAAAATCAGACCAACTGTTTCTTTGAGATATGTGTCTGATAGACTGTGAAATAATCTGTCATGAATCTCTCCTCTTACACTGCATATTATTGTTGTATATTATTAATGAAGTAGGATGGAACTTGCTTATGTAGAAGCAGCTCAGGTTTCAGTATATAAGCAAGGTTGTTTTCATATTACTTCATAATTTTTGCAAGATGGAGGCACAGTCCAGAGACTCAGAAATTCAAGAACTAATTTTAAGGCAATTAAACCACACATTCATGAATAATAACAAATTCATATTATTTTCAGACTTCAGACATGACAAACCCAGGCCCTTGTTGAAGACTTCTCATGCTACAAAGAGGCCTGTTGCTGGAAGCCTCACATCATGTTGTGTAAAGAGAAAAAAGTTGTATAAAATGAGAGATTTCATAAACAGGAAGTACAATCAAGTGGTTAAGCTGTAGACTCTGAAAAGTTTAGATTTGTTGCTATCCCAGAAATTCTGTGAGTAGCATTAAGATAATATTTTTACAGGTGACTACTGTGTTTGTCATTAGTTGAATGCTCCCATTGCAGCATTTTTGTTTCGACTTCTGGAATAGTTTTCGTAAGTGTCAGTTTGTGTACTGGAAGCTGTGAATATGTCTAGCCCTCATCTTTTGGAGCAAATAAATACAAACTGGGAGCCAGGAGCTCTGGGCCTGACACTGATCTGCTTTGTGGCCCAAAACTGGTCATGCTCCTTTCCTCTCGCTCCTCTCATCTGTGGAAAGGGAATTATAATATTTTTCACATAAGATGCAATAAAAATAATTAATGAGTCACTATGGAAAAGCTCATGAAGACATGAATAATTTGTGTATTTTATGTAAGGTTTGGATGGCAGTATTATAAATTAGGCAGGGACCCATATATGGATTGGAAAAGATAAAAGGAGATATAGAACAGGATCCTCATTCCAGCCAATACACAAAATGGGGCAATAGTTTTATAAAAGAAGCATATGCACATGCAATTAAAATATAATGAATAAAAATGAGGCAACATAACTTTGCTTGGCAAGTTTCCTTTTTGCATTTCCTATCTTTGTGAGGCCCTTTCAAGTATCAGACTCTGCATGTCATTTTTTATTTCAGTTTTACCAAGAACTGGACAACTATAACAGGTCAAGAAAACTTGGAGCCAGAAATCAAATGTGAACATACCTATCCATTCTTGTAATAAACGAGCCCAAGACTCATTTATTACTGTTTTTATGATGAGATCTTCAAGTGCTGTGAAAGGGTAAAGCTGTGCTGTAGTCAATGGAGCTGTATTCAATTTACCCTGGCTCAGGACGCGGCCCCTAATCCTTTAACAAGATTTTAATGTTGGCCATGTGATTTCTATCTTAAAATCCCTGCAGGCAAGGCTTGGATTGAGCAGGAGTATGATGGCAAAGAAACCTAAAATATTTTTCTTACCTTTTCTTTTTTTGTTATATTTAATTTTCCTACTTGACTGTCATCCTGTTCTTCAGAAACTCCATATTCATTTGGAAATAAAAAATATGTACTGTTGCAGAAAACCCCTTGAGCCTGTGAAATGAAAGCTAACTTGTTCTAGGCTGCATTCTTGCATCTGAAGAAGTTCTGAAAGTTTTTCTTGGTGCAGAGTGATTCATAAACTGAAACATGTATCAACAAAACCATCAAAGTTCTGAAGCTGTCAGTCTTGGACTTGGGGGTTTCGGACGCTCGCCTGTTGTGCTTGGTCAAGGACGTATCGGAAGATCCCAGCAGAAATGCCAAACCAGATAAACCCAACGGTGCCTGCCAGCCCTTCCCTTTTTCCAGGTCAAGCCTTGCCATCTGGAACTTGAAAAATATTAACAAAGCAAAAGCATACCCATCTTCTTGTCAGATTAGCAAATACAAAAAGGAATCTGAAATTTAGAAATTTTAAAAGAAGTACGGTAAAACACAAACTACTTCAAGTCTGGAACAAGTGAGAAAGACCATCATTTGGGGCTCATAGTCCAATGCCCTACATGGAAAGATTGTTTTCTGTAAAAGCCTTTGAGGTTTTATCAAATCTCCTTTGAAGCACATGTAGATATAATGCACTAACTACCTCTAGGGTAAATTTTCCCTTCATCTCATTGTCCTTGCAACTTACATTTTGTTTTTAATTTTTATATACACATTTCTCTCCTCTTTCAAGTTATTGTTCCTTAACATGCTGTTTCCAAACTCAGTTAATCATCTTTCCTTCATTTTGGACTGTTGCCATTTAAATGTTTACAGACTGTTATCATAACTTCTTTTCCTTAAGCTCTAACCATGAAGTACCCTTAGCCTCTCACAAAATAGATCACACCTTGTAATACTTGTTTCTGTCATCGTTTCCTGGAGTGTCTCTGAGACATGTGCTGTGCATACTGAACATAACAGCAGACAAATTTATTTACAAAAAACTAATGTTACACAAAAAAATTTTGAAGGCTGTTCTGAATAGATTGACTTCTCCAAGTAGCACAGAATTTGGCTAATGATAAGAAGTAGAACACCTCATCAACCATTAGCAATAAGCTAATCAAAATCTTAATTCATATATCTTTGTTTTCATGAAAAGGTCTGCTACTTGTGCAACATTGTTAAATTGAAACCTCATGTCCAATATGTTATCTCTCACCCCAAATCTTTTCCACGTTACTGTTCTTCCTATAGAATGTTCCTTTGATTTTATGCCAGATAGTATTTTTCTCCATGTCTATTATTTTACATTTGCCCACATTAAATTCTATTCCTTTTAATGCTTTCTAAGCTCCTCTGATGTTTGCTATTTCCAGTCCTTCCTATTTTGGTATCGTCCCTAAATATATTTATTGTACAATTTCCTTTCTCTTTAAGATCAATAGGGTAAATTATTTTAATGTCCTGATTTTCAAGGATGCTGAGGACCTCTCTCTTCTGCAGGCTCCATTTGTACCTCTGTACAGAACTGAGCAAGTAAAATTACTTTTCTCAGCCTCACGCTAGGAAAAAGATTTAAAAAAATGTCTGGATCAACTTAAACCAAAATTATTATTTCTTTCCTTTCTAACATGCACACTGAAAAACATTCTCTTTGGATCAACCAAAAGGTTCCTATTAATCTGAGGAAAAACATTTTGTTTCACTGCCCTTTAATGAAAAGTTATTTCCCTCAAAAATTAAAGATAGGTACATTTTGAAGTGAAATAGAATATTAAATAAAGATCAACTATTTTATTCTTTATAGAAGGTTAAATGGAAAAATCTTTTTCATTTTGTTGCTTAAGCAGGTGTCATGAACTTGACATGAATTCTTAATTAGTTTTATTTATTTTAATCTGCCAAAAACTAAATACAATGTGAGTTCAGAAAACTGGTTGTTAATAAATTCCAGAATGGATAGCTAAAAAATTAACTGTAGGAGTCTCCACTTCTAGCTGCTTTTCCAGGAGGTAGGTCACATACCTGTCTCTGCTAGAAGCTTCTCTCCTTCCAGGCTGGGCCCCCAATCCCTGCTTTGGCCAGATTTCTCTTCCCAGTTTTTGGCTAAGACTGACTTGCGAATGTTTTTTAGGTTTTAAATTTTTTCTGTGGAAAAACAAAATTGGAACAATTCTGGTAAGCTCTATTTGCTGTAGAAAACTTGGACTTTACTGCTGTTACTGTTGGTAAACAGAATTTTCCCATTGCACCACTGATCCCAGGGACATTGTATCTCAGGACAGGCAGAATTTTCTGCCCCCATTACCCATGGGTGCACCCATTACATTAGCTGTCTAATAGCTGGTGGATGGGGAAAGATTTTGGAACTGTCATCTTTGGCTCAATATCCAGCATCATGAGAATCCCATGGCATGTTTGAACAGGAAGGAATGAATTTTTTACCTGAATGCAGTTCATCAACACAAAAAAAAACAGTTTGAAGAGGATAATTTTCTCCTACCATTATTAGTGTAGGTGTTCCTTTTAATTGCTGTAAGATAATCAATTAAGAATGGACCTAAATTTTCATCACTAGAGCATACAACTTTCTATCTGATTCAAAACTCATGAAACAGAGAAATATTAAAATAAGCTTTTAGTTTAGAAGACAAAAAGAATAATCAAGACTCTCTGGCAGAAAAATCTAGCCTCACTTTAACATACAGGTGAAAGCTGAATCACAATTGATAGGTCATTTGTGTAAAGATATTTTGGACGATGGTTACATGGTAGAATATTCAGCTTAAGCACTATCCTCACTCTCCTACCTACAATTAAAACATTATGCCCTTAACTTCTATGACAAGATGGGTTTTCAAAGACCTCTCATGGGAATCAAAACAGTAATTACCTGTTCATCAGGCTCGAGAAGTATGAGCTCTCATTTTTATATAGAGCTCATTAAAATAGATTTGGAAGATAAATGCAAATATATGAAGAGGTGGGAAGAATCCCTAGGTAGAGAGATTTCATTCAAACAGTGGTCTGTAATTTGGCACAGAGCAACTACTACTTCCATGACTATTATTAAAAGAAAGTCAGGATAAAATGTTAGTTAAAGTTGTCTCTTACTTCTTCATGCACTACAAAAATACATAGATTTTTTTTCTGAGTCTGACAATAGGATGAAGAAAAGAATAAAAAGTTTGCTCCTGTGTTTGGTAAGAAAGGCCTTATAACCCAGCTGATGACCCCGTGTTAACACTGAATTCTGAAGTTATGGAATTATTGGAGTTAGAATGCCTCACCAGCTCTCTGTTGCATTTGGGAAAATTCAGTGACACTATATGTTGAAGTAAATGCTTTGAGTCCATTTCATTGACTAGATCTTCTGGCCTATCTTCATGCATCTATGAATGCATGATTATTAGAGGATGGCAATACAGGCAAGTCACAAGTGTGAGATACCAGGGTTCATCTGCATCAATGCAGACACCTTGCCCCCTTGTTTAGTAGATATATTGCCCATTCCCTGAAGCTGGAACAGAATTATACTAGTGTTCTGTTCAGAGTGGTTTTAAATTTCTTGTGACTGAGGCTACCTTTTTCTCTACCTTTAAAAGATATTTTTACTTCTACTAATAGATCTTGCTGTTGAGAAGGCAGTAGCTTCTAAATAATAATAAGGACCCTTAATTATGGACACAAATTAATTTCTGAAATCTATAAATGGGTTTCAAAATCCAAAAAGCTCAATATTTGGCCACTAGCTCTATCTTGAATAATCCTAAATTATTATCCTCAGTTATATGAGGTTATTCATATAAAAGAACTATTCCTACCAAAGTCAATGGCAGAATTATTTTTGTTTTAACAGAAAGTTTTGCAATTTTGAGGCCAATCAACAAAAGTGCCACCTAACTTTTACACTATACTCATATATCTGTTTAAGATGCTGCGCATTTGGGAAATGCCGTGTTTTGTTTTGAAGATTGCAAATAGGTAGTTCCACAGCTTAATAAACATAGCTTTTAATATGTATTTCTAATTGAAGTTTATATAACAAAATCTTCTAACTACTCTTAGCATGCCTTTCAGTGTTAGACTAAAATGTTTTCTATTATTAGGAATATTTTCTTCGTGTTGTTGCTTGAAGACTATAATCTAGTAATCTGTTATATTTTATCTTCACTAAGAAAAGAGATTGATGTTTCTTCTGACTACAACAGATGCAGGTATATTTAACAATCAAACCTATAATACTATCACCAAGCCAGATGAAGAGGATTGTTTCCCACACAACCACATTCCTCTGCATTATGCTATCATCTTCAGTTCTTCACTGGTTACATCACCTTATTACCATTACTTAATTCAGGATTCATATCAGCAGTGTAGGCCAGAGCCATGTAGACTTTTCTTTTTAAGATGCTGGCAAAATATTAATTTTTCCAAGGTTTGTTAAATGCCAACAATATTATCTCGTGGAGTTTCTTAGACAACGTCTTAGACGATGTCCTCTCTATTGTTACTAATGGATATTATTTTTATTTTCTATGAAATGCAAAAGTATAATCTTTCCAGGAAATAAATATTGGTTGAATTTCTCTTCCTCTTCTGCAGACTCATAATTTTACATTTGTTGCATAGTAGGCATCTGTCATCACTGGGTACTATTTTTTCTTGTATACTACAAAACCAGCAGTAATATTTTTATGAACACCATTGGACATAGAGTTTTTAGACATTTCAGTTATTTGCATTCTACTGTTGTTGATTTTTATCCTCTGTAGTCAATGTCTCATTTCCCCTCTGTATTTAATTATTTAAAAAACTTTTGTCTCCTGATAGAGTGAGTTTTCAGTTTTGAAACCAAATTTCTGCTTTTATCTATGGATAAGCTTCCTTCCTTCCTTCCTTCCTTCCTTCCTTCCTTCCTTCCTTCCTTCTCAGCAATCCACAAATTATTTTTAAACACTTATCATATGCATCTATCTTCAGACACTCTATTCCTCTCAAATCTGTTCAAAGCTGGTTTTAACTGTATATGTGTGTCTCCTGCACCAGGGTCAGCCACCCTCAGTGTGTGTGATAAATTGAGAGGTTTAGAGTGTCAAACAGCAGAGTTTGTCCAGCACCCTAACTGATGAGCCATGAGATCTGGAGAAAGATAGTTTCCTAGTTCTTAGCTCCTACTGAGTTCTGAAACCAGCAAGAGATGGGAGTCCGTAACTCAGAGACAAGACAAGATGGAAAGACAAATGCAAACTGATCTATCACTCTTTAAGTACTTCTGGCACTTTGACTACAGAACGGAACTGTAGCTTGTTTGCACATAAATAGAAAGTCATAACTGTGCCCAGTAATACCTTGATGATTGTTGGTAAATAATTCTTTATCCATAAGATCAAAGTTCTTGAACTTTCTTGAATTTCTTTAAATACTTCTATTAGAAGGTTGTCCAGAGTTTTCAGACGCTCCAATGATCTTTCAGTGGGTAAAATTTCCTGCACATTACTCCTGGTTAACATCCTCAATGCAATTTTTCTATCTAGCCATCTCAGATAGATTTTTAAATTAAATTTTAATTTTTAAATTAAATTTTTTTTAATTAATTTTTTTTAAATTAAATTTTAATTTTTCCTAAATTCAATCTGGTAGCCTGCTGCGAACTTCTGCACCCCTACTCCTTCTCAAGATTTATCATTTAATAGTTGATCAATAAGCATTACAATTTTTTTTTTTACTTTGTCAATAATTTTAGACCAGATAATGGTATCTTTTGTATACATCATCCACTGCTTTTCCTGTAGTATTCCTCTTTCCTAACAGTTCATAGCCAGTGATTTTAACATTCCAGTGATATGAATCATTCCATTGGATGTAGTATTAATCATATATAATTGCTCTCTATAAATTAGTGTATCTAACACATTTTGTTTATTACTCAGACTAGCACTGGCAATTAGGCAACTAAATATTTTAAATTTTTTTATGTCTCTTGGTGCCTTAATTCTTTACACACATTCTGTTTTGAATGAAAGTTGCATGTCTGAGCATATACACTGTGTTCTAGCCGTGGGCAACATCACTTTAGATGTAAACCTAAAGCCTTCCCAGCTATTTCAGCTGTTTTGTCACCACATGGAAGATCCCAAGTGTGTGTGTCTGTATGCTGTCTATTGGACAGGCTTCCATAATTACTCAGCTGTTTTTTAGCATGTTATTTTTAGAAGTTGGTTTAAATATTATGATAATGATATTAAAGAATTTTCATATAATTTAAGAGTTTGGGGTTTTCTTTTCTTTATCAAGAACAAGTATTGTAGGAGTTGTGAAAGCACTATTATATTCCGTTGGTCAACACACAATTTTTAGGCAATTTAAATCTCTATACAAACACAGCCCTAATTAAGAGTTTGGGTGTGAGATAGTGAAAAGGAAAAACAGAAATTTAATAGCAAAAGGCAACAATGGACTTGGCTCTTAACAGGTTGAGAGAGATACTTTGAATTTTAGTATATTGCAAGAACAGCACAAATATGCTGAAACATGCTCAAACATAACTATAGATGAACATACAGAGCTTTTTAGCTTCCAGGCTGCCAGCATTCTCAGTAGTTGGCTCCATCTTAACACAGCTTTACATTGTTAAAGCTTTCCAAGTTTATAAATATCTTGGAATCCATGATGTCCTGCCAATTTCCTTCATTTTTATTCTAGACATCAGTGGTTTCTGGCATAAAATTTGGTGTATGAACTGAGGATCTGTCTACACATATGTAGGTATCCATACTCTCTTACCCTCTACCCTTATACATGCCAGTCATATGCACTTAGTCTGAGCAGGCCAACTCTCCTGAAAGTGTGGGGAATTGCATTTGTTTTGAAGCTTGGATGTAATTTGCTGGGAATACCTGGACTGGTCCATAAATAAGTGATTAGTGAATTTTTGTTTACAGTTACCTGTATCTGTGCATTCTGCTCCTTCTACCTCCTTAATATCTATTATATATTTTCTCTTTTCACAACTTTATAACTTTCTCTTTTCAGAACTTTATAGCCATGTAATTTTCTCCCTGCTTCCAGTTCTCATGAGCACTGCTCAAGTACAGACATAGCAGATCCCCACCCTCTTTGCCAAACCAAAGATTACCCTCATACATGCAGTTGGATAACCAGAGGAGTATATCAAGATTCTTGTTCATTTCTGGAGGTGATTTTCACACAAGTATGATTTAGCATGAAAATATTTACTACTACTACTACTAAGCCAAGGGAAAGGAGATGGGGGCATTGACATGCTACTGGACCAGAGTGCTTTGCTGAGCATAGATCAAACAATTGTAGAAGCTGTACTATGAAAATGAGGATGCAAATCCTATGTTCAGCAGCTTACCTTAATATTCTAGGATGTCTCTCTTCGGTGGTACTTGACCATAGTTTTTCCATAACAGGATGAAGAGCTTAAAATACATCATCACCTGTTCTCTACCCAGCAGCTTGACATGCAAAAAAAAGATGCAATAATACTGAAGAGGAATTCCAGGAACAGACTGCACCCATCTCAGTGCAGGCTTACTCACGTCCTCATAAGGCTGGATCTCTCAGAAGATATCTGAGAACATGTAGTTGAGTGAACTCACATAGACAGCCACTTGCTGCATCTGTAACCACCTAATTTTAAAAGGAAGGTGTTTTCCATGTTATAATTATGAAAGATGTTTAAAAGTTGAGCACGTTCAGCTTCAGGCAGAGGATATGTTTTTCATTTTTAAAAATAGGTTATCTTCTCCTTGTGTATCATAAATGAATGTTACAAAGTGGCCATCAAGCATAGGAAAAGGTTCACACAGACAAATACTGGATATTTCAGAAGACAATTTTTGCAGTGTTTAATACTCACAGGATAGCAGCTTTAGCAGGTAAAGAATGCAGAATTTTGGGAGAGCAATAATTTTTGTTCCAGTGCTACCAACTGCTTGCCAGCAGTTTATAATTCTCCTGAATATTAACTGTGGAGTCTCTGCTGAAGTCCACAGATATTGCAGTCCACTGCTCATCGTCCCTGCTCTGTCACTCCACCACAATCCTATGTGGCATTGATAAAATCACTTTTGTGCTACTAAATGCTCACTGTCTAGTTCAGCACTTACTGAGTTCCTCCTTTCTGTCATTGTAGACAGGATGCTTTTCAAGCATCCAAACAGGTCCATGTCATCAGCTGGTTGACAAGTTAGATATTCACTTCATTCATGGATACACCACTTCACCTCCTGTATTCCTCCTGCATGCATGCTGATACAGGTTTGTTTTCTTCTGTTTTTCATTCTACTCTCATTAATTCCTTAACATTTTGGATAATTAAAAAAAAAAAAAAAAAGGAGGAAGAAGTTAGCCCAGACAAGTTTGTATATCGGGAAGAGTGGGTTTATTTGGACTTAACCCGCTTTTTACTTCAAGACACCAATCCCCATTTTTTCACTAATACTTTTTTTCTTTTAATTCTCTTTGCTTGTAGGTACATGTTGGAGCAGCCAATAAGGGTGAAGCTCAACAGTGACCTTTCTTTAGAAGATGTTATGACTGCAAAAGTACTTGGAAAGAAGAAGAACTAGAGGTATATCTCTAGGCTGAAGAAGTAGATGACATGGAATACAGAAAGGCTGATGAAAGTATTCGCTAGACAGATACAAATTTAGGAAAGGGTTCCAGGCTGTGTTGGGATCAAAGAATATACTGAGGTCTAACAGCTTTTTAATCTACTTGATCTATTATATTGTTCTCTATCAATTTTTCAAAAAAAAATCCTTTCCTTTCCTTTCCTTTCCTTTCCTTTCCTTTCCTTTCCTTTCCTTTCCAATCCTTTCCTTTCCTTTCCTTTCCTTTCCTTTCCTTTCCTTTCCTTTCCTTTCCTTTCCTTTCCTTTCCTTTCCTTTCCTTTCCTTCCCTTTCCATGGATAGATGTGCATAAATAAAGAAATGGAGTTTTATTTTAAAGTGCAAACCTCCAAAGACACAAAAGCACTCTCCAAAAAGAAAAGCTTGCAATTACTAGAAACTTAAAATGCATATGGCAAAAAGAAATCAAACAAAAAGAAAATCTAAAAAATGAAATAAAAAAAGAGCACAGCAGTCTAATGTAATTAATAAAGCATCACATATCTTTCCCATCTATTACTCATCATCATCAACCTGTGTTGACAGGATGTGGGCAGAGACAGGCTACCCTCTGCTTGCCTTGAGCCTGTGCTGCAGAGGATGCCAGGTGAGGACAGGAGAGGTTCAGGTCAGCTGTGGGGCTGGCAGGCTCGCTGTCCCGGGCCACCCCTGACCCGTTGGTGCCATTACCCTCTCCGGGGCTGTGTGCTGCCTGGCAAGCCCCAGCCCTACGGAAAGCACTTGTCACTTTGTCACTTTGGCACTGAGCAGATAGTGCTGGGGGCATTGTATTCCCTCCTTACTTACACATGCATTTTCCAGATAATTTTAAGGCTCACGGTATAAGCCCTAAAATGCTATAAAAATTTTTGTCTTGTTTCTCTTTCCAATGGGCCAAACCTAAAACTCAGTGAAGTCGATGACACTGCTTCATTGACTAGGATAGGTGGTGGTTCATATCCTAAGAGAAAAATCCTGATATTTTCTAGGAAAAATTAAAAAAGAAACCAAACCAAACCAAACCAACCAACCCACTTCCCAAAACATTCAGATTCTTGCTTGGACATTTATACTTTACAAACAGTGATCTTCCTAGGTGTTTATTTCATCTGTAATATTTCAGGCATCTATCAGAATCCCCAAGTAAATAACATGGTTGATCTAAATCTGCAGGGTTTGATGAAGTAGATCATATAGAATGTACTTATATTTCAGCAATAGCATTTCACTACCTTTTCCAGTATATTTTTAGATTATGAATGCTTCTTCTATTTGGAATAACAATTTCATTAGTCTTATTTGGTAGTTCTAATTTAGTATCAGCATAAATATATTAAACCTGTCATCAAGTGTTTTAGCATGCATTTTAAAACTTATATATATATAATATTATCTCATATATGAATGTAAAAAAATTGTTCTTATTATTGTCAGGTTCTAATAATGTTCAGCCAGAGATTACTTTGTTTGATGGAAGAGTAAAGACACTTGGATGTCTAATTCTTCATTAGTCTTTTCCTTGCTGTAATGAGCAAAGGTGTAAATATTAACACCTCTGATTTTCAAGCATTAGTTTAACTATCATCCATAAATTCAATTTCATATAGCCTAACTACTTCAGAATTCAACTACTTTACCCTTAGTGAGTAATATGACTTGAATTTTTGATTTACTTATATTTTGGTGTATAAGATTTCTGTTTCTGAAATATAACCTTTTTTCTAACCATAACCTTTTTAGTTTTGTTATGCTAATTTATAGTATTTGAAATGGCATCTTTCAAATTTTTCTAAGATAATGGATTAATTTCTGTTATTATTTGTTTGTATAATTTTCTCTTTATAAATTTTTTGTTGCAGCCTTTGTATTGTTTTACTGCTTGTAATTGACAGCTTTATAATACCTAAGGGCATATTTGAGGTCTCTTTCTCTTTTCAAACACTCTTCTCTATCCACAGCAATGGCTGTTTTTCTTTGTTTCTTTGCTGTCTGTGGAAAGCAGATCAGAGGGTGCTACTGAAGGTGGTAGAATATTACATTCTGTTGCAACTAGCAGTTTACTTAAGCTATGTAACTAAGTGTCCTGTAAAAGCAAAATGCAATTGCCCTGGCAAATCTGATGTTTTCATAAATCATGAGCAAAACTTTTAAGGTTGTGAAAACCTGAAATATTTGTATCCACTTTTTAATTGTTGATGTGCTGATGTCAAGCCACCATGCAGTGTATTTTTAGTAGCTCTCTCCATGACTAGTTATGTGTAGAAATAAGAAGTAAGGGGTATCATTTCTGGCAGAACTGGAGTGAATTAGAAATTCTTTTTTTGAGACATTTTAAAATATTCACTTTTTTAACCTCCTTTAAATCTACCTCTTGCTATATTTTGCAAGTGTAGGGATTTAATGCATGGTGCCTACATATGTGTACATAATATTCTCTACCTTTTGTCTTTAATATTCCTTCATTTTTAATTATTAAAGATAAGTATTTGAATTATAAATATTCTAGTTATACAGGAATAGGCAAAGCAGGCACATACCCTCAGGCAAAATTCTTCCATTATCCATAATCCTTCTGCCTCCTGCCTCCATTTCTCTACCTCCTATCTTTATGTCGTCTCAAAAAACACAGAGGCATTCTTTTAAACTAACCTTCTCCTCCCCACTTAAACCATAGAAATCCCTTCTCAATATGTATAGGGGCCTATTCCTTGAAGTGGGATGTCATACTTGTCCTAAATATAATAAAGTGCTATCTTCAAGGCATTTCTGCATCCAAAACACTCCCCAGAAACCTGCCTAGTCCTCCCATCTAACCAGCCTGAATGTCACAAATCATAGCACAGAAGCTGCTTTATAGTGAATCATTAACATTGTCAGGAATGAGTTGGCAAGGAAAAAAAAAAAGCTTTCCATTAGAGAACTGAGGGAGAATATACAAATGACAGCATTGTCATTTCTCTTACATTGTTTTATAAAGTGCACAACTGATTAGGAAGAGATTATTATAGAATATATATGCTGTGTATGCATACGTGACAATTTTGTTTTCATCCTCTACTGTTTATGTGGATGTATGGATGTGCTTTAGATTAACTGTCTTACTTTAGGTTTTTGAATTATATGAGTAACAGTTTCATTATGTTGAGAGACTGTGCATCCTTAAAAAATATATCTGGAAACTAAGAGGTACACAAATGCAAGATATATGTGGAAGGTGTTTCTAATCTACATAAAGATTAATAAAGATATTCCAAACTCCTGTTAGAAGGCATATGAAAAGGTCCTTTAGAATAATATCACTGCAGTATAAAGAGACTGTTATCTGATTACAACTTGGAGGTGTGTGACTCTAATGTAGGTGCTTTCTTGTCAATTTTCCTGTTTGGCACAGCTTGAATGGGATAATATGCATTTATAACATGTAATACAATTAGTTCTCTTTTGAGCATCAAATATTGTAAAGAAAGTCATTTTGATCAATACATGTGATGCTTTTTATATAAAAAACTAATATATTTGTGTTGTAAATTATGGGTTTTTTCCCCCTTCTTATCTTAAAAGACAATTGCATGGAATTATACATGGCTTTGTTGTTCATGGAGATAAAAACGTGTCAAACCATCACTGGCAAAAAAAAAAAAAAAAAGTGTGAGGATATACAGTATACACCTAAAAAAGGGAAGATTGATTTTCAAAGAACAAGTTAATTTGCTTTGACAATGGTGGTAGCTTTCTTTAAATTGTTGTAAAGAGTATCTAAAGCAGAAAATATCCAGAATTTCACAAGCATTTGCACAAATAATTTTAGAGTGCTTTTCTTTGTTTTAGATGGTAGTTTGCAGGGTTAGGTCATGCTGACTACACTGCTTTGATGTAAACCTGGAGTATTTAAGCCATTTCAGCTGAGTTTTGGATTTATCCTCATGTCACTGAGCTCAGGATCTGGCTGTATTCTGCGAAGTAATTGCTAGCCAAAACCAACAATTCCCCAAACTTTCAGTCTCCTACTGATGTTTAGGTGTGGTTTGAGTGACAGCATTACACAGACTGAGGGAATCTATTTTTTTCTCCTCTCAAATAGGTTGATTGTGCAAGAGCTCCTTCAGACAGAACAATTTGCATGGTATCCATCAACACACAAACTACTTCCATCACAGGGCAACTGCCAAGAATATGTAGACTCCACAGTACTGGGAATGACTCGATAGCCAAGACATGGCAACCTAATCATGCTAATACTCCCAAGATGTTGCCTCTACAATCATTACAGCTTGTCCCAAAACACATTTGGGAAGCTGGGTGAAAAGGACACTATTCTTTCTGCCTCTCTTCTGGTTCAGTGGAGGTGATTTTGAAGAAAGGTAAGATATGAATGCTAACAGTAATCCTAATAAAAATAATAATCCTAATAAAAAAAATAATCACAGAATGAGTCTTTTGCTTTGAACATTATTCACATCTTCCTCTAGGGAATCTTGGGAGATCTTTGCATAAAGGCTTGATCCCATGGATAGTCCCCTTCAAGTAGTGTTTGAGGTCCTAAGAATTAAGCCTCACAGACAACCAGCATGAGGTAGCTATTATCTGCTTGTTTCTTATATGAAGCCTTCACCTTTTTCACAGAAGATGAAACTTCTAGAGCCAGAGCCACTAAATACTGGCCTTTTATCTGACAGTGAGACTTTAAATAGAAATATACCAGAAAAGGAAAGGAGACAGGACAAGATCCCAAAATCCATCGATTCTCTAAGACATGCCTCTAAGAGAGGCACAAGGAAGAATTCCATCTTAAGCAGGCAGTAAGGTTTTCCCTGCTCTGGTATACTATTTTCTTGATGAAGAAAAAGAAAAAAGGAGAAAAAAAGAAACCGGTATGATTTACTGACCATTTATAGAGAATTCTTCCTGATGGGTAAAAAAATGCATGCAAGTATGTTTTTATAATAGGCACATAATCAAGTATAAATTATTTAATTACTGATAAAAAACTGAAATAACTGTTGCATCAATTAGAGAAAATATAGATTTTTGTGTATAACACGACATTGCTAACGTGTTACTGTTTTCTGTGTGTGCCCAGAGGAAAGCATAAAATACTTCCCTCCAGGAAACCAGGGTAGCTTTTTTTGTTTGATTTTGTTTTGTTTTTTTCCTTTGAGAATGATCCTGAGTACAAGGTGAATTTTGTCCAAAGGCTGTGCAGATTCACAGTGAATGCAGGCAGGTTATCAGGAATATAGGCAAGCTGAGTTTCAGAGTTCACGTCCTGGTTAATTCCTCAAAGCCCAACCCAGATAGGGTCAAACATCATCAGCTCTCCCTCAAAGACACTATGCATGTTAAATACAATTACATGCACTGGTTTTCATTTTGTTTACCAGAACATGTTATCATTAGCAACTACCAAAACTTTCAAAACAAATTTTGAAGGACATAACAGTTGAGGAAGTGTGATGTAACTACACCCCTCAACAATTTAGCACTAATGAAAAATGCAGAACTGAGACTTGGGATTTCATTGACAAAGGTAAAATATTTCCCAGCCATCACATAACACACAGAAAGAATAACCATCCATACCCACATCTTCATGCTTACACATTCCCTTCCCCTTTCTAATATAGCAGCGCCAGTGAAGAAGAGGAATGTGATAAAAATAAATGATGGATGTCGGTAGAAAGAAGGAGAATGTTGTTAAACTCATGCAAACATATGGCTCAAGAATACCCAGGGCAAGCATAGCCAGTAACCAGTATCAGACAAATGCTGGCTAACGTGTAAGAGCCACCAGCAGCACACCAGCTCAAGGCAAGAGACAGGGAACAAAAAGAGGATGCTGTCAAAAGGCTTGAATTCCATCTGGGCTGTCTGTCCATACAACTAATCCACTACCAGAATACCAGAACCCATGCACATGAGATAGCCTTCACTGAAGCACCCTGCAGTGACATTAAAGCACATCTCTGCACAGCAGTTACCCAGAGGTGGAAAGTCTGAACGAAGCTGAAACTGGAGAGTGGCTCACAAGTGGACTTAGAACTCAAAGGCAAGGAGAAATGCTAGATGGAGATGCAGACTTGAATAGAGGAGAATGGTATGGGCAGGGATCAGAAGGGACAGGAAAAGGAACAAAGATGCATCTGTTCCCCTTCCTGTCTGTTACATTCTCTCTTTTTAGAATGTAAATTCTTCAGTAAAGCAGAGATCATTCCTGCCTTTGCTCTTGTGTGGTGCCTAGCACTGCATTATATGCAATATAGCTCAACCAGATGGCAGATGCAGCTCATACTTTGTCAAAGAATCATTTATTATGCAATTGCAGATTTTGTTAGGAAAGCTTTTAATGAATCATTTCACTCTGATATGCTGAAATCTACTATTTTAAAAAGTGAAAATATTTGGTTTAATAAGATAATATTCATTATGACAGTCATAGATTTTTAATTAATTCATTTTGATTTTTTTCTTGTTTTGAGATGTGAGTGTTATAATTGTGGAATTTTCCATTAGAAAAACTCAATTTTTCTTCTGAGAAGCTATGTCTTTGAAACTCTTCTTTCTAATATGCCTATCTGATTTTTTAACTATTTTAATGCCTTTATGCATAGGCTGACAGGTGATAGAAATATTCTTTATTTGGTACTTATTCAGTGGGGCTTTATGGGAAGATGATATAGGAGATGCCATTCAAAGCCATATCATACCACCCATTTACCAGTTAAAGGTTACCTGCCACATGGGAAAGTAATCTGAACCCAGTCACAATACTTTTTGATTTGAGTACTCTGTGCTGTGCAATAAATAGCAATTCTTGCTTAAGGAAACAAAGGAGAAATACCTCTCTATATTTTACATGACAAGAAACAAAGACTCCTCCCATGCCCCTTATCTCCCTAAGGGTGAGGCCGACCTAAAACATCACCAGCATATTTTTGCAAGGAAGTTGCCAACTTATTGTCAAAGTGAATTAGTACAAAGAAATATGAGCCTTTGCCACTAAGAATAAAAGACTAATAGAAGAACTGGAGAAAAGAAAACAAAACACCAAAAAGCACAAGAAAATTTGATCGTTTCTTTTAGTTACTGTTTTTTTTTCCCTTTATCTAAAAGAATTAATTCCTTCCCAGTTACTTTTGTGAAATTTGGTAGAGTTGCTTTTCAAAGTCTGCTACATTTTCATTCTAATTTCATTTTTAATGATCTTCCCTCATTTGAGTTCTATTTTCTGTTTTAAATTTAAATTATTCTCATGGCTTAAACCCCATTCCTCTCCAGAATTTAACATCCTACATGCAAGCTTTAACCCCTATTTAGTCATTTAAATATAGAAAATATTGCTATACTAAGGCTGAGCTCCCTGAAATCATACAGAGGTGTAAAGTGCTTAACGATTTTGTAAAATGAACATGAGCATAGTAATTGTCATAATGCAAAATTAAGAAGTAAATTTCTTGGAATGTATTAAGTATATATAGGAACAGGTGATCAATTCATCATGTCTTGGTACTTATCTATTATCTGTATCCTCTGTTGGGCTGTAATTTCCAGTCATGCCATCATGTTAGTCTCTGTTGCCTGTTTGTTGTAATTTCGAATAAAAGCTGTCCATATTGACCCAAATTGGGCTTTCTGTATAAAATGTCAGGATTCTCTTCGAGTAGTGAGAGGGCATTTGAACCTCTAGTCCCCAGTGAAATATGATGTGTTTGTGTAGATATCACTAATTACATCATTAGTATACTGAGTAGTAGTCATTCAGAGAAAAAAACGAACAAGAGAGGCAAAAGAATTTAGAAGGATACACTTTCCTTTTGATCCCAGGGTCACCATTTCATAAAAAAAAGCATTTTTTGCCTCCCTAAACCAGAGACAAGCGGTGTCTGCTTCTTCTTTCTATTTCCCCCCCACAGGAACCATAAAGCAGAGCAAAGTAGGCCAGAAAATCTGGCCCGTGGCATGTTGCTGTCTCAGCCAGATATCATATCCATGTCTAGTCCCTTCATTACCTCATTCCTCCTACATCAAGAAGAAGCCAATGTAAATTGCTAAATGAAGAAAGCTATGTGGTCTTTCAAGTTAAACAAAACTCCTTGCATCAGCCATTCAACCACCAGCATACATTCTTGTGTCAAATAAGGCATTTTGATGAACCTCCTACCAAATTTAAAATGTAACAAAGATTAGTATAGTCCAGAAAGTTGCCTTTTAGACAAGTTTCTTTTTTAGTTTTACACTAGTTGCTTTGTTATTTGCGAAAGAAATCTTATCTCAGATGCAGCATCTATATTCCAGTAAAGTCCTGCTTTTTACCCAATTTTCCAGCTGGATTGATTGAGGCAAAAGGAGGTCAAGTGACTTGCCAAGGTCAGATGGCAATCCAGTGCTTTACCAAGGATTAGAATTTAGGAACCTCCTGATTAATAGAACAAATAACCTCCATGCACCAAATCCCCATGGGATGGGCAAGTCACAGAACTGGGTAGGATTAACCAGAAAGGACTTGTCTGCTTGGGTAAGCAAAATATACCCAGCACAGAAGAAATACAAACATTTTCAAGTTGCTGAGGCATAATCCTAGGAACCATTACATCCGTGTGCTTTTGTAATTTATGGAGGTTTTTAAGAAATCAGTAAGGCACAGGGTTAATATTTGAAGGCATGCCATTAAATAGCATGCACCCATCTTTATTTTAAATATATAGAATATCTCAATACACTATTATTTTAATTGTTTAAAGAGGCTCAACCACTGGCACTGAAGATTTGCACCATGGAAAGCCCTGTCTCCTAACAAAAGGGCACATGCTCAGAACAGCAAGTAAACAAACATTCCAGACGTGCCTTATGCTCCAGCAGCAGTGCCTCTTAAACAAACCTTACTAGTTACAGAGCAAAAATGGAAACTGTCTGTTTTGATTTAAATCTGTCCCTAAGCAATTTCCATGAGTTAGCACAGCAGAAGCACAAGTACAGGAACAAATAAACAAACAAACAGAGAAACTTGAGCTTGCTTCTAACAACTGAACTGCCACCAGTTTCCAAAATACAATCATAGAGCTGTCCATTCTTGCACCACAATTAAAAGCAGCTCACAATGGAGGCGAACTGCTCCACCCCAGCCATGGGAGAGTGTGTTGAAATGCTAATTGCACACAAAACTTCAGTGGTGCTGGTGATTAATATACTTATTGTTATTGTTAAAATTGGAATGACAAAGAGTATAATATAGCAGTGCTTTTGTGTCCTCTGGCTGTTCAAAAGTGTCTCCTTGCACTTTCTTTGGGTGCCAGAATTACTCAACTTCATTTTACGGTTTTCACTTGCATTGAATAGACAGGAGATGTGGAAGAACAGCTATTGGAGTATTTAAAATAAAGCAAAATAGGTAAGAAGGGTTTTTTTTGTTTAGGAAACCTGTGGTGGGGAGGACAGAGGGAGCTAGTAGGATATGTTCTCCTAGGTGAAAAAAGAATGGAAGAAGACCTGGACTTCATTCTAATTGACAGGGTCCTGATTTGTTACTCTTTCAACTTTACTCAAGTTATAATTCCTTATTCACTCCTAAAAACTATTGAGATTTCCTGTACAGCCCACCAAAATATTTCATGTATGCTTAAGAAGATAAACACAAAATTGGCTCTTACTAGCTGCAGTTATATGCTCAACTTTAAGTATTTACTGAAAACATTTTTCTGAATAAGAGGAAGGTATTTTGCATCTTGCAGAATCCATCTTTCAGAGTCTAAGTGCTACAGAATGATTTTCAAGGGAGAGGTGGATGGTTATATGCTCTGTAAAGCAAATCCCTTGTTAATTTCTCTGGGACTCATGAGAAAAACAACTGGAGTCAATATTGACAGGTCCTTGTTGTATGGCTAGGATGGGATTGTTTATAATCCTGACTCATTAATGGTGGGGATAACTATGTGGTGACTAGAATATCTAGTCTAAGTTAATCAAACTTCACTACAATGTCTAATGCACTTAGTGTTATCTCAGCAGTAAGTGGCCTATTTATGTACTTCCATGCTTTACATAGCATAAACCACTAATTATAATAAATGTTTAACCCAAAAGAGGCTGCAGCAGATCATAATCCACTTTGGGAGTGATACTTAATAAGAAGATGCTCATCTTCTCTGTCAGAAGACTATGAGTTGCTCACCTCAGCTTCAAATGTCTTGGCTTCATTGCCCATCATCTATATGGTTGACATAAAAAAATTATTGATGTAGTTTAAAATGAAACAAGTAACTAAATATACAAAAATGCCTATAACATGCCCAGAACACAGTGATTATATGGCTTCTGCAGCAAAGATTTTGCTGATTTTTAAATAGCAAACAACAGACAGAAGAAGGCAAGGAACATCAAAACAGGGCAACAAGCTATTGCTACTGCTCAACTGGATGCATATCTGTGGAGGACGAGGAAAAGAAGGAGAAAGACAGTGCAGAGAAAGAGCTTCTGAAGGTCCAGGAAGCTGGACTCTGAAGCACAGCTCAAGGGAACAGCAGCAATAGGGAAGAGAGACTCCTGAAATTAACCCTGAGCAAGTAATTTGAAAACAACCCATTATTTTAAAAGCTGGTTCAACCAAGCAAGTACAAACCACAACAAGCTCAGCACAGGTACATCACAGCAGGTAGTATTAATTTGTGCAAGTCTAGATCTACTCAGATGCTCACTAACTCTCCTCACAGAGATGTTGAGAGAGAATTAGATTTATTTTAATGACTGTAATTTTTTACTTCTTCAGGCTACAAAATAAAAATGATGCAAAGAGCACAATAAAAATATCATTTTTTCCCTCTGGGATTGTCAAACAGCAGTTTGGCTTTACAGTTTTTAAGAATGTGTACTGCCAAAAGAGATACCCATTTGTATGCAACTTTGTGAGAGTGATTTTCCTTCTTAGGATATTGTCCTACAGAATGATGGATAGAAACGTCTTGCTCAAGAGAAGAGTAAACAAGACATTCAATACAAGACTGATGGAGAAGGAAATTGTTACCTAAGTGGAGGTTCCTAGTGCCTTTTTATATCATCACCATGGGATTGGCAGATATGGCATGGGATTTATAGAAGACTTGTCTTTCTGGAAAGACACATAGAATAAATGATGGCATCTAAAGCACAAATAATTACCTATGCTACATGTATCTAGTTCAAAAAAGTAACTCTACAAAAAGTATTGTAAAAGGTGACAGAATTATTTCAAATACCCCTAGTACTTAAGAGAGAGATTTTCCTCAGCATCGTAGCCTCAGTGTTAAATTTTTTACAACATACCATGCCTTGAAAAAAATCTGTGCCTGGAAAGTGCTATCTGTTTGTCTTCTGTTTGAGTATTTTATGGCAATAGAGGAAGATGTATATGGTCCCATACATGTCTTTCTAATTGTCCATCTTCATTACCTAATAGACATGCTTTGGAATCAATATGTTTGTGCCTTAGACACAAACAGAACTACAGCTTCAAATGACACAAGAAATTGAGGTCTACACATACTAACAAATTAAAATCCAGTGGTCTGCTTTACAGTTGCATAGACCTGTTGTATTAAAAGCTTAAGTCAGACCTAGATACAATGCACAACAATAGATGCTCCTGTCCCTCAAAACATCCATGCTCTTTCCTTACCTGAAAGATACTCTATTTGTGTGCCTTCGACACAAACTGAGAAACTGCACTACTTGGCCCACATGCAGAGGATATGGCCGTCTGCTGGCAGGGTGGTGAGGGCTGCCTGGCTTTGTAGCTGCGATTCTACCACTGGTTATGGCAGTGAGTGCATGGTGCCTTGGCTGGCACCCAAGGCAAGGCTACAGCTTCCTCAGTTTCTCTGCTAAAACTGTGCTCATTTAACACAGTAGATTTTTCAATCAATGCTTTTTTTGTTGTTGTTGTTGTTGTTGGAAATAGAAGTTAATTTGGCAAAAATGTAAATTTAGCATTTGAAATTTACCAGATTTGTGCTTGCAAGATCTGAGCCTGATTCTGCCTGACCTGTCTTTGGTTTAGGGTGAAGACTCGGAAAGAGACTCCACGAAGGCTCCATGGTCCAAATTTGGTGGGCAGGAATATGGGATTGCAGCACTGGGCCTTGTAAAATGGCTGCCCTCAGATTTCTCTGAGGGTGTAGCACCCAGAGTTAGCCTAGAGATGGAGCACATCAAAGGTGGTCCCATAATCCTCAGGTTTTCCATGTATGCACAAAGAAAAATACCTGCATACATGCATAGCAACCCCTATAGAAAAAAAATACCACAAAATACACACCAGAGAGGCATACAGATTATTATCTAAAAATATTAAGTACAAATAAATTAAAAAATAGGCTAGAGATTCAAAAGTAATGCCAAGAGATTTGCCTGCATTGTACCTTCATAGACCTATATAGCAAAAAGTTGTGCTGGTTCCAATGTACTTACTTTAGTGACATAATGAACATATTTAGCATTTGAATTCAAGCAGAATTAAATAAGAGTGGACTGAATAAGAAATGTAAAGAATTATCCCTTAATATAGATATATCTTTTTAAAATATCCTGAAGAGTCAGAGAGAGAGAGTTCTTTTTTTTGAGAGCCCAAACATCAGAGGCTAGAAGAATAGATTTGGCTTTTACTTTCTTGACATTTATAGTTTCTCTCAGACTATGGCTGTTATTTTAATTGTACATTCCAGTTTATTTAGCAAATTAAGTTTAGTTTAGTTACTGACATAAAAAGTCAAGATGTATGGACAATAATAAATGTGAGCCATGAGATATTCTGTATAAATGTAAAATAACAATAGAGTAGAAGAACTTCATAAAAGCTGTGTTTTCTTTTCCATACAATTATGAGACAAAGAAAACTTAAAATAGTTGTTTGCTGTGGGGATTGGCTTATTTTTTATTAATGGATAAAATATTAATTAAAAGCATGTGTTTTAGACAAATCACCCTTCCATTTTTCTTGTCAATGTCTGTTATTTCATGCCTAGAAATAAACAATTTGATGATTTAGGAGCTGTATTTCCTTAGATTTTAACAGTAGATTTCAGTTGCTGTTGTATACCATCCTTCCTCTCATGGTGATGTGATTATTGCTGTCATATGTTATGTTGAACAATGTATATCCCATATCTTGCTATTTGCATTTTTTATTTCATGGTGCTTTGCCTGACTTTGATTTCAGGAAAATGTATTTATTGTACTTTTTATATGTTGTGGTTTAGGGATCATGGCCGGCTGTACCAAATAGGTAAGAGGTCAGTAAGATAGCAGTAGCTCTTAATCTGGCATGCAGGAGGGGTGGAAGAATTACTGTCAGTGGTAGCCACACTGCTGCAATCAAATATACAGTTCAAAAATTCAGAAGGTTCCTTTCATGCAAAGTGTATCCCTAAAGGCCTTCCAGAATCAAATAATATCATTCTACACGTAAATGATGACAAAAACAAACTTACATGATTAATCAACAAGCTGCAATGTGAAAGGAAGAACAGGTACAGTAAAAGTGCTCCATGGGACAGATGTGCCAAAGGAGAAGACCCTCTCACACAGGCAGAAAGCACCTAAAGAAACTAGTGGAAAAATGGCAATGGTAAATGAAAATGCTGATGAAGTAGTACAGATGCAATATTTTCAGATCCTTGTAAAAAGCTTGATTTAAGTTCTGCCAGTAAAACTTACAGCGTATGCATCTTCCAGTGGACACTACTGATCTACTTCCAGTGGATTGCTAAATCAGCTGTGCAAACTCATCTCCTGATGATGGTGTTCATACCATAGTGCCATCAAATGGCACCACTTTACTCTTCAGATACCATGTTACAGCAGATATAGAATCCCTGTCTCACTTTAAAGCTTTGCTATTCCAAACAGTAGCTTTAGATAATGTTGTGTCACTTTTTGGATTTCCTGCTTCTGGTACAGGGCTTTTGATGAGACTCATGGCTGCTGGACCATCTCAAATAAATTGAGTTTGATCTAATCCCTTTTGTTTTGATTACCTTGTCTAAAAGCAGTTTATCCATGCTGTGCTCTGGGTTTGTATCCATGTTGTAAACTCAGCACATTTTGAAAGGTCAGTTTGCCTTCCCTATATTTGCCATGTAAAGCTATTGCAAGGCAATTCAGGGTATGGTGTGGAGGACTCAAATGGAAAAACACAGCTGGGACTATGACTAGTCTGTTTCTGCTTGTGCTTGTGTTGGGGAGTGGAACAAGCTCATGTTATTTGTCCTGACATGTTCCAGTATTGTCTCATGTTTTATACACACAAATATAATCAATGCACAGTAAATCTGGATTCAAAACTCTTCATAAATTGTGGACTAATTGTATGTCTTTTGACCAGGAGCTTCATCTTTGGAATAGGTGTATTTATGTTCCTTCAGAAAATCTCTAGATCATTTTGTGGAGGAAAAGAATATTCCTGTCCACAATGATGGACAAGACATAAATTGATAATGGCACCTTTACTTTGTGGATGTCTTCATGTTATTTTGAAAGATTTAAAAGAAGCTGGAGGGCTTTTATTTACAGTACACTAGTTGATAATGACTCTGGAGCAAAGATCTGTCAATAGCCAAAGAGGAGCAGAGCTGCAACCATGCACTTCCTTCATTTGCCGTATTCTGACACTACATCAGCCCACACTTAAGAAATTCACATTTAGGGAGGCTTGGCCAGTTTCTGGTCCTTTGGTGCCAGATGACCTGTAAAAGCTGGATCAGAAGAGACAAACTGATATATTTGTAAAGAAAAAGCAAATTTCCAGGCCTGGTTATTTATGCGAAAGGAGCTACAATTTATGGTAGGTGGAGCCAACAACTGCCTGCAGCCAAGTAGTTTGATGCTTCCCTTTAGACTACCATATTTTCTCTTGTTTAGAATTGTGTCAAAACATCGATGAGTTGGTATAAACTTTTCCTTGAAGAATTGTTTCTATCAGGTTCACTCCCTCTGTCCCGAAGAGTTTCAAGACCAGCTTGGTTGTTTCGAAGTTTGAGACAAAATTGTTTCACCATGTTTGAAAAAAATAACCTGCATTTAGTTGGGAATCAGGGGAATAATAACTTGAAAAAAATACTCGAGAGTATTTTTTACTGGAGGGAAAAGGTGTTGGTTTGTAAAGAGGATCAACTGACACAAAACGTGTAGAGCTGAAAGCCAGGCATCTGGAGGTGATGATACTTAGGGTGATGATACTGAGATGATGAAGAAGGGGAACACAGAGGTCTGGCACACTGACAAACAGGAGGAAACACAGCCCAAACTGGAGATTTGGCTTAGGAGATAGGCAGAAAGATCTGAGGCCTAAAGCACTTTGTTCCCCAAAATAAATAAATAAAAAAAATAAAATAATAATAATAAATAAAATTGAATAAAATAAATAAATAAATAAATTCAATAAATAAAATTGAATCTGGAAATCCTGAGCCTTTACCAGATTTCTGCTTTCAGCAGATATTTGTTGAACAATAATCAAGGCATCTGCCAGCACACTTACTAGCGTAGAAGTGGCTTAGAGAATCACAGAGACTCTCACTGATAATGTCTCATGGTCCCCCATTGCACTGGTAGATGATGAGACAGATGAGTAGGTTGAAAGCTGGCTTTCTTGTTGAAAACCAGTGTTGATGACAATATGATGTCATATGACAAAGAAAAAGTAAGTAGAAGCCACACAAAAATTTGCCTTGTAAAGCCAGGCACTCAAAAGTCAAAAGTCACGAAATGCTCAAGATTACTTGTGCAATCTTAGTTGATCAAATAAGCTTCTGATTTATGATAACAGCTCTTAAGGGTGCAGTTTGTCACTATGCTCACGTGGGATTGTATCTCATGCAATTTACTAGCTTGCTTAACTCCCAAAGAAGGGATGTGCTTAGATGTCCAATAGGTAAAGATACCCTAAAAATGCCCAAAGACAGTTCTTCATATAATATACAAAGAATCATGAAGCAAAAAATCTTGGCTGTTGTCAGCACTCCTTGATGAACTTTAAAGAACTCAAAAAAACCCAAACTAAACAACTTAGAGTGCCTGATGGCCCCAGTCTAGGGAGGTTGAGATTTCTATTATTAAGGATCTTCTTCAGAGTGGTTATTTGACTACACAGGTTGTGTGGTGAATAACACAAGGCAATGTTGAAGGAAAAAAAAAAAGATTATTAAAAAAATCAGGCAACTGATCCAAATAACATAGTTCTCTTTTTGTCTGTCCTGGATTCTTCAGATGCAGGACATTGACTATCAATTCACTTGGGTTTTAAACAGCTGGCTACTTCTTGAGGTTTTCTGATTTTGTGACATTAAGCCTGGAACTCCGGTGCTGGACTGGCAAAAGTGCTGCAAGATAACTGAAAGAGAGCAGCAATTCTGAGACCACAAAGGGATACTGCGTGCCATACATTCCAAAACATTAAGTTGTAGATATCTCAAATGGGGCATTCATGCTAAAGGTGTTTTTTTAATTTTTAGCCTTTGTTCCTTATTTCTCTATACGTTGTGAAACAACTCATATGGAAATACATTCTCTTCTACCAGAGGTTTGGAAGAAATAAGATAGTAAATATTTGTGATTACACAGATAGAATTGTAGGAAATCTCATGAGGAAGTTAATAATTCTGTCTTCATATCTGGGTGTGAATAGTGTGCAGTAAATAAAGCCTGAAGCCACCAGTGAAACAATAAGAATAAAAACTGTATTCGATCACTGCTCATTGAGTGTCTGTACATCCTGTCCATGGAATGAGGCAGAGGACCCATGGAAAAATATTACATCTGTAATCAAAACTTTTTTCATAAGCTACCCAAGAAAGCTGAATTAATGTGACGTGCATTGCCTTAATAATTCTAGTTTTTCTCATATTCAAGAGTTTACCTATTCAACAGGAACATTCTGTTACCATCATTGTATGTATACATTAAACAAAAAACCCAAAACTATCCAATCCAATCTGAGATATACCACAGAAGATGACTGTACACTCTTGGTGAATTAATCAATTTATATTAAGAAAAAATATTTTTGATTTTTCTGATAGGTGGCTAGGTCTAAAATTTCTAGAAAGGCAAATAGTTCTGATATCAGGGTTGGAAGATGAATAAAATTTAGTAAGACACATGCTGCTTTTTCCTTTCCTAAGAAAAAACTCAAGCCTTAATCCTACAACTGTATATTAAATCATTTATTCACAGTGACAGGTAGGAGAACACAGATATAGCAATCTACCAGTCTGGTATCTGGTATGCATTGGGAGTATGAAATAGATCTCAGCAGGCTGAATGCTGTGCACCCACGCAATGTACAATGCTGTGATTACAGTAGGTAGGTGGTTTGGGGAAAAGTGGATTTCAGACATGCAGGAGTCCAGCGTAATATGTGGTATTATTTGCAAAATTTTCTGGGACACATCTGGTAATTTTAGGCCTGGTATAATGTCTGATTGGCTTGCCTTTTGTGCCACTGAGAATCCAGATTTGCTAAAAAAATGTCTTTTCTGCAAAATTTTTATGAAGAATCCGTTTTAAAGAAAACAATTACTTTAGGCACACTCTATTTCTGTAAAGGAAATAAAAGCAATGTCTCATTAACATTTTAGAAAACCTATAGGACAAAAGTCACTCCTAAGGATTTGAAATCTCACAGTTACCTTCAATACAAACCACTAGATTTTCAGTATCCTGCACAGGCAACTGCATATTAATAGAATTTTGATTGAATAGAAGTGATAAAATTCCTCAGAACTAACACTGCCGTCCAACAGACTGGTCTTCCCTTCAGCTGGTCATACCTTGCTGCTTTCAGGTATCTGTGAGTCCTTCTGGGTGGTATACTCATTATACCTTACCTTTATGTAGTACATATTTCAAAAATGCTGTGTCACTTATGATGAAAACCATAGGCCCTGCATTAAAAGTGGCAAGAAACCTTGCCAAGGAGCCTGCAAATGACTTGGTGACAGCAGTGACTTGGTAGAATCATTCCCCAGTGTTACCAGCTGGTGGCCCATACTACTATTTCCATGAAACATTCCCCATATGGATCCACTTTGAGTAGGTAGTGACATCTCTGTTCTTGACATCCTAAGGCATGGAGGGCAGGCTAGACTGCTTTTCCATAATTCTAGTCCAGAACTGTCATATCAGCATTTTCTACAGTTGGCTACATGCTCTTTGAAAAAAAAAAAAAGTGAAATGGATAGGCAAATCTGTTTCCTTGTAAAATAGATCTTTCAAAGCAGCCTTTCCTTTAGGTTGATTATGTCTTTCAGCTAGAGTGGAATCTTCTGTCATATGTTGGGCCTGATGGCCTAGACACTGGGACCTTTATTTGTCTCTGACTTGCAATAGTCATACCTCACATTTAGAAGAGGAAAGGTTTAGAGTCTTTTTTGAAGATGGCAAGATAAATAGGCAAGATAAACATGCATGTGTACAAGACATCCACCTGTTTCTTCAAGCTACTTTGGTCATTGTGTCACAAGTTATGTTAGTGCTCACTGGGTTCAGGGGTGGTAGCTGGTTTTGCATTTTCTTCAACAGATTTTTCAGGAGGTTTTGGTTGTGCCAGCTTTAATGTCAGTTGGAACTGACAAAGTATTCTAAAATCCAAAACTGGGAAGAAATGGGTCAGATAAATATCAGTTGTCTTGCTGCTGGAAAAATGAAGCGCATGGTATGCTCTCAGATTTGGTTTCCTTGTCATATCAAGTTACTAATTATTAATTTTTCATAAGATAAGCCATTCTCTTTTCCTTTAAGGAATAACCAAATAATGTGGTTGACTTTTAAAGTATCATTAGATTGTAGATTTAGCATCATGTTGTGATTAGTATGGCATTTCACACCTTTCCCAGAGTTACTGTCTCAGATTGTCAGCAGATATCATTAAATCTGCTTACAAGTCATACTTGAAAGATTACTTTTGTTTTGTTTTTGCAAAGGTTGGCAACTTTGGAAATTAAATACAAATGAAAATTTAGCATAAATGTACCATCCTGCTCCTGGCTGCTCTGAGCTGGTGGAGTCCAGATTCCCCTGTATTTTTCTAGGGAGGGATGCTGTGCATGCTGGGGGGTATTTCTTCTGGAAGTTCATTGTAGCACACATACAGCAGATGGGTCATGCTTGTTGGAAACTTTCCTTCTGCATTAAAAATAGTCCTAATTTCCTCCAATGAAAATGTGAAAGGGTGCATCGTAAGACCTACAGGTCTGGCCAAATGCTGGAAAGAAAAGAATTACCTCTTTTCTATAGCTACTTCTCTTGTAAATAGCAGTGTGCAGCGGGGGAATGCTGAGTCAGCTGCAAAGAATTAATCAGCCTTTCATCATCTTGTCTCAGGAAAAATGAAATTGTGTGAGGGGAATCATGGGATTCAGTAACCAAAAATTATTCTAGAAAATATCTAAAATTTAAAGTGGAAAGGAATTTATTCCTCTTTCTTTCCAGATGTAGACTAGAGAGAACCTCCCTAATTTCTCTGACTTCAAGTCATGCATTTTAAGAGTGTTTCCCACTCACTGGCTCCTCTGGGCATTTGAAAATCTGGTCACTTTATGTGGATGTTTGAATATGTTCCAAACTCATTCAAACATCTGACCCTGTACTTCTCTACTTTCATCCTATATATTTAGTTTGACATTTAAGGTTCTCTGCCTTCAATTCTCTATGCTTCAAAGAACAGCTAAAAATCTCCAATAAGCACATAGCATACAAAATTCTTTCATGTTCTAGACTCCTTTAATGACAGGAATTAAACAAAAAAAATTTATGATTCAGAACCTCAAAAGTAAGGTGTGGATAAACACTTCCAAGCTAAGGGAGAAATAATTTAAAATTGAGATACCTTAATTGACTCAAATGGGCCTAGGCTAATTTACATTAACAGAGGATCTGACTTGAAAAGATTACATGTCTTATCTGAAATTTTTCAGGATTGGAAATACTGTAGTAGAAATCTTACAAGCAGCAGCATCATTATGTGATTTCCAGTACCTCTCTCCTCAAGCCGTGCTATTCCAAAGAAAAATCTGCATTGCAGGGCTGGGTAATACCTCTGACAGCTTCCCCCATTCATGTCACCACCAGCTAAGCTGGGTATAACAAGAATCCTTGTGATATCCCGCCCCAGTGAATTTCCTGCTGCATGTAGCCAAAAGCCAGCCTCTCCCAGAATACTAAATCCACTGAAGCAGAACCTTGCAACAATTTATAGCAGGTTTCTAGGTGCTTAGTAGCCATAGTGCTTTTCTTGTTTATGGTCCATAGTTTCCTCAGCCATACTCTGTAATTTCCTTACTAAGGTCTTACTCTCAGGTCTGCATATATTTACATGTTTTACTCTGTAGGCTTTTAAGCAGCAAATTATACAAAATAGAGGTGAGACCTCTGCTAGTTGAGTCTTCCTTTTATTGTTCCATTGTAGTTGTGTCTGGAAAATAAATAAGTTAAGAACTTGAACTGACATAAAATAAATGACAGTTCAGGTTCTATAGGTTCATGTTTATGACATGATTGGCCCACAGCCATTGCAGCTATTTTGTAGTCTACAAGATGTCCTTGATTTGCTCTTCCACCAGTATGATAACAAGCACATATAATCTTTGCATACGCTCATGGCAGGCTTCTAGTCTCTTCTGCCTGATTTTATATATTCAGCATTTGCACTGCTCTTCACACAACTCTCTCAGCTCCCTTAAATAATCCTCACATTTTCATCTATATTGTGTTCATCTTTCAACCAAGTTGAAAGTTAGAGGAATATAAAGAAAAAAGCAAGAAAATATGATAAATCAAGACACTTGTGAAATCACAGAATTAACAAAGACTTGCATTCATAAAAAGGGAGCAATTTTTCTTCCAACAATATATAAATTATGATAATTCAAGCACAGCTATCCTACATATTTTCTGATTTATAAAAGCACCCTCTTCTAATTCCTTTTGAGAGTAATTGTGTCAAAGAGCCATATAATGATAGGAATGGTGGGACTTTGAATGCATCCATGCCAGTCCTGTTATATCTCTCATCTCTTTCGACACACTGATCACAAGATTTTTTTTCCTCTCTTTTTTTCCACAGAAATAGCCTTAGTGTCAGTGACATGACTCCATTTCTTCCTCGCAGCATATATTGGAGCATGTATTGGAGCCTAATGAAGAAATGTTATTGTTTTTTTTCTTCAAGGTACATCGTATAGACTTCCAAGGGCTCTCATTTTGTTTACACTCTTTCTAGGAAGCAGAAACAGCTGAAATTTCAGTTGGTGATGGCTCCAAATTTACAGTTCTATTGCACTTGACCTTGCTAGTGCTACAAAATGTGCAAGTAGCTTTTATAAAAAAGGAACACATGAATAAGAGCTGGCTGGAGTTCAGTAGAAAGAGACTGAGACAAGATCAAACAAATGAGAAAGTAATAGCAATTTTATGACGAGAATGATCATCTGTTTATCAGCTCACATGGTAACACGGTTGTTGGATTCTTGGTAGCTGATCCATTATCAAATATCCTTGACCAGGTATTCTTTAGCTCTCTACCCTGTCTGAGCAATGACATCCATTTCTTCCTGGTACAGATATGATTACTTCGTGTTTTTGCTGATTTCTCTGGCATGTCATATATTGAACTGCTCTTTATCTTAACTTGAAACAGCAAAAGATTGTAGCTCACACTTAGAACACCTCTGAGAGCAACCTTTTGTCTAATTTTCTCTGAGCTACAGTGGCTTCCTAGTTTCTAGCTAGAACTTCAACATCAGTTTTGATCTATGGGATGAGGCAGTCAAGCATGATGAAATGAAGTGTCAAAATCTCACTGAAATTCAGTGTGCTTTAATTTTTTGCTAAACTCCTTTCAATTCATCTGAAAAATCTCAGCCAGAACTTAGACAGGGACCAGGCTATATGGTTTAATAGTCAGGATAGATAGTAACTATTTTTTTCCTACAGTAATCTTAACAAACTGAGACTGAGGCTTGTAGCATAACCATCAGTTACTGATAACTTTCTTTTTCTGAAGATTCCCAAGTACTTAGAATTGCATCTCCATGCAAAAATTCAGGAGGGTAAAGATAATTTTGCTCTTCTGATTAAAAATTGAATTTACTTTGTGTTGATGTAATTGCAGGAAATGTAATAGCAAATTAGTTTTTGTTCTTTCCATCTGCATTCAAAATTAATATTTAGTGCAAATTTTCTACTTCATTTTCAGATAATCAAAATACACAAAGCTGGTAAGATTATATCACCATTTCTTCTGTCAAAGAAATTTTTGTAATTATGTGAGAAATGAATCTATATTAACCTTCAAAAGCTACCATTCTTAAGTGAATGACATCAGAAACTTGAGGATTCACATGGTAGCATTATAATTGGCCTGAAAGCTCATAACCAGAATATGCTGAGCTTTTGAGGCAGTTCAGGTAGTGGGTTACTTTAAACTTTCATAGTGCACAGAAGTCAGCAAGGTAGGTTTTATGGAATCTTATCAAGATATTTATGGAATCACATCAACAGCCATAATGAGCATTGGCAACTGGCAAGCATGCTGCCATTGGGCTGTAATCCAGAGAGCACATTGTTTCAGTAAGCAAGAAGTGGGATTGCTCTTTGGTGTCCAAGTGAAAAACAAAGGGGATGAAGAGGTGTCTGGATGGGATACATCTAATTATGCAGTGTAAGACTTGGGCAGGAGAGATATGACAGCCAGAGAAAGAGAGAGAGAGACAGATAGACACACATACAGATAGGGTACCGAAGGAGAGATGAGACTCCAGAAACTCCGTATTAATCATTGAGGCGAAACTATATTTTCATGAAGCTGGGCAGACTGTTTAGAGGGAGCTATAGGTTTACTCAGCATTAAAAGCTTGAGATTTTAGCTCCACAAAAGTCAGGAAAATTTTGACTTAGAAGCAGAGGAACTCAGGAAATTCCAAGTCAAGTAATGATTCCGCCATTCAAAATGGTGGGAGTGAAAGAAGACAAAAAGGCTGCTGGAAATTTTTATAATTGTTGCAAACGAATATGGAATATTGAAAATTATCATTAAAAGAAAGCAAGTCACTCCCACACAAAACAAGGAAGCTGTTTCTATACTGACTCTTACAATGTCAAAATTTAGCCCTTTGCTTGGAACTTGCTATCTCTAAAATCTTGTATCATGGGTTACCAGTCAAAGAGACAAGCTCTCAAGGATACTTTTTTATTTTACTAACTGCTGCTTAGTCTATCACTTACAATTTGATCACCCAGCTTTTTTAAATAATATACTTTATTCCTTTACTGAGTAAGCTTAGTACTTACAATGGCATAGATGTCTGAACTAGTTAAGTCTTGGCGGCTGTGGATAACGTTTTTCAGTATTTTCTGACTCTTACATAAGTATGTCAGTAAAATATGCATTTGAACAAGGCCTTCCCTCTTCCTTCCTCTAGAGTAAATTTAAAGGATCGTAATAACATAAAATATCAGTGTGTTTTGGGGTAAGTGCAAAATTAACAAGTCAGCTCACAATAGAAATTCACGAGCATTGATGAAGGCTGAGCAACTATATAAAACACATTTGACAGTCCTTAATGACAGATTCCAATGAAGAATTTGGCTTCAGCTTGTTAGAGATACTCAGCAAGGATGCCCTTGTTGTTTCCCGTCAAGAGACAGGCAACTTTTTGGATCAACTTTGCATTTACAAAAAAAAAAAATTCTCATTGGACTCATGGTGATTAAAAAAATTATTTTATGAGTATTGCAATGATTTTCAGGTTCTCTTTGAGGTATTCTTTTCTTTTTCTTTTAGAGCAACTGATGAATCAGTACAAATAAAATATAGTAGATCATATAATGGGAAAAAGATTATGTGATAATTTTTTATATTAATATTTAAAGAAATAAAATGGATGCTCAGAAAGTATGAGGGTTTTGAAGTCACTGAAGGCAAAAGTTATTTGTTTTTCAAAGATTATATGGATGTTTAAGTATAAGCTTTCAGTCGGCATACCTTAATTCTTCAACTGGAAATATTTGGCATTTTTAAAAGATGAATGTGCAATATACTGTTTCACTCAGCATATTTTAAAACATATTATAGAAAATATTTCCCTTTTTTTTTTACAAGATTGCAAGGTGTCTTGCACATGCTTCCTCTGTAAGTTGATTTAAATGTAGGAAAAGGAACTAATTTGATTCACTGAATTCTCAGACATTATGTAATTAGTACAACTTATTGCCATTTGAGTAACAATCTAAATAAGTAGGAAAAACCTGACAGCAATTCCAGTAAAAGCCAACACACTACCGAAAATATTCTTGTCCTTAGCTACTTATAGTTCATTCTTTGGAATACCTGAACAATGAATATGATGCATGGAACAGAACCAGTTTTGTCCTAGTGCACATTCTTGCCTTCTGATAATTAAGAAAAAAAAAAAAAAAGGGTCTTTGCAAAATAAATTTGTGCAAGGTTGTTTCCTGCCGAAGAATGAAGTTCTATATGAAGAAAATTCCTATTTCGCAGAATTTATAAATGCTCCTTTTCAAATTCATGAGTAATGTTGAGCTATAGCAGATAAAATAGCCTAAATATTTGTTAAGAAAATGCATTTCTGGTAAAAATTAGAATCACACTTAATAAAAATTTAATTTTAATAGAAGAATTTGTTTACTATGATGTATTATTTAAACTCACCATCAGTCTCATTACATAATAACCAATGCTATTTTTTCATTTCAATTCCACTGGCTATAAAAAACTGCCCTCTCATGTACTTTTATCCAGCTACAGTGTAAAGACTGCCAAGAGACTTCAGTGGGAATCTAATCAAATCCCAGATGTGTGTCCAACTTGAATCTAAGGTGCAAAAGATTAGTTCATTCGGCTAAATCCTCTGGGATGTTGATTGTGTCTTAGCATGTGTTTGCACAGAACTCAGCACAAGATGTCATGACTGGAGTCTTTGTGTGATGAAAACTGAATAAGCGCTCAATCAAGACTTTGCTTCTGAAACTTCACCCTACAGACAAAAAACACTTTGTGGTCTGTTTGCCGTCTCCTTTGCTCCTGGCACTTGGGCCCTATATTATGGACTGTAAGACTAAAAATAATGAATTATTTTACATTTTGTACTCCTGGCACATAGCTATCTCAAAGTGTTCAATGCTGGTATATTAAGGAAAACTAAAATTTTGTGTGGATAAATCACAAATTTTTGTCATTGTACATTTATAAAATATCTTCTTTCACATTAGATTTAGGCTCCATTCTCATCTAAAGATGTTGAAAAATAAGGTGCCAGGTCTTTGGCTAAATTTTAACAGGTAAAAATGGGTTATTTTCTTAATTTGTTTTGTAGAAACTGACAAAAAATTAGTTAACGAAAACCAATTTCTAATAAGCCAGGCTGTTTATTAACCGTTAGCTGTTGAAATTCCTACTTCATATCCTTGTTGTGTGAACAATTTTTGTCCTCAATTCTTACAGGAAGTTAAAAAAAAAAAGAAAAAGACATGGTCTTTTTTGGTTTATTTTGGAGAAGGTGAAATGTTGTTTTTTAAAGTTGCATTAAAATCAGATAAAAACAGTTTTTATCATTATGTGTCTTTAGGAAAAAAAAAATTCTACCTCAAGAA
>VXBQ01001792.1:445902-500902 GCA_013400175.1 Phainopepla nitens | reverse complement strand
AGATTGTTTTCTGCATTCTGCAATGACAGGACAGTCTTTTTCATGAATGTTGGAGAACAGATGTAAATTCCCGTGTATACGGCTGACCAAAATTAATAGTTTTTTTTTTTTTTTTGTGGTATGAATAAATCCAGCATATCACTAGATATGAGTAAGAATAGTGCCAGTGTAGCTGCCTTCGGTTTAGCTTTTCTGATTCAGTGGCAGTTTCAAATGTATCTGAAGAATCTGTAAAAGTTGATTATTATGATATATTCAAAAAGACTTGCTCAGACAACAAAGCCACATCAGAATGAATTGCAAGGACTGAAAAAATGCAAACTACCTTCAAATTGAGGCAAGCTTTTGCTGTCTATCTACCCCCACCTCTTTTCTTTCTGTCCCCATTACCATATAAAGTTAGCAGCTTCCCGCAGAGTTCCACTGCAGTCAAATGTAATTCAGTGATAAAAATCACTCTAAACTCCATTAAAACACAACCAAAATTATTCTTAGGACCATGTCTAGGGATTAATATATTTAGAAGCTATCCAATGTTTACATAACTTTTCCTCGTGTTGAGTCTGATCTTGCTCTTTGAAAAATAGTCAAGACTCAGGCAGCATGAGAGAAAGAGTTTTTTCCCTAGCAATCCCCTATTCCACATCCTTGTTGTAGCGAACACCTGACCCACACAGAGCAGATTGGTCTGCAAGATGGCTGATGAATCAAGGGAAAACATCCTTTCAGCCCCAGCAGATATGTGTTGGTCAGTCACAAGTGATCCATACCTAGGCTGATTTGCAGTTTATTACCCTGTAGGTGATGAACTAAGTCACTTTGAATGGTGTCGTGGTTTACCGGGATTGTCTATTGACTTCTGCTGACATAGTGCCTTCCAATGCCATGTTAGGTTCCCAATCTGCTCCCAGTAAGAGAGACACTGTTTAAGAGGCTAGAAACTTCGGAAATAGTGCCAAATTTGCTGATTGGGTCGACATGAGGGAGCAGCTTGGGAACTGTCAGGGTGTGATGAGCCTCCAGCAGCGTGCTTGCTGTATGAAGGCAGTTCTGATAGCTGCATGGCTGGGAGCTGGGTCAGGACCCTGCCTAAATGAGAGCAGGGGAAGATCCCAGCTATAAAAAATGGCTGCTGTTCACTTGTTTGTGCAGCCAAGAGCATCTCATTGCTGAAAAGATCCACCCACACTCCATTCAAACACTCCTCCTCTCTCATGAGACTCTCATGGTAGCAAAGCCAGGAAGTGTCGGGGTCAGGAGAAGTGTGAACTCATGCTGAGCAAACTGTGTTTGATGCAACATATACTATCCCTGCCTGCTGAGACAGCACAAACACCTGCTCTGGAGGGCAATTCCTTCACTTAGCTACTTAAGCAGTTTGACCCTCTGCAGGACTTTTCTTATCTTGATATGTACAGAAAAATAAAAAAGTGTTTTCAAAAGGACGTTTTCTGTAGTTTTGTCATTCTGCAAAAGCTTTTTTTGTGTTTCCTTATACACCTAATTCTTCACTCTGCTCCCAAGGGAGAAGGATAGTTGAATGCAAAAGAAGTGTTTACTGACAAAAATAAACAAAACATATTTATTCACATGAAATAACTCAATCTTTGGAATACTGTGTTGTGTAACCAGCAAAAGTCATGCCTCAGATTTTTAACTCTGTACTTCAAGTATAAAAAAAATGTCTGGGAATAATCTGGAAGGTGCTCCCCCTGCCCCTCTATATTTGCCTTTATTTATTTTTGTTCCTCTCCAAATGCAACAGAATGTTGCCTTTCAATCTGCTTGAAAAACTGGCATGCTATGAAAAGGGAAAGAGAATGTAAAGGCATCTGGCTATTAGAGGAGATGGACTTGTTTGAAGCAAGGGGCAATTGAACTCTGTTAAGAGTATTTCTTTTAGCCTTTTATGCTGCTCTTCCTGAAGACCCTAGCCAGAGGATAATTAAGTTTAAGGAATTAAACAGCTACACCACTTACTAGTAGACAACGAATCAACAGGAAGCCTTGTCCCAAACCAGCTCTGTTACCTGTCTCTCTTACCTTTGACATCTGCATCTGCAGAAGGAGAGAATTGGAGAATTTGTGGAGATTAGAATTATAGATATTCCCTCACATAATGACTATACAGAACTATAAAAGTCCACCTGAGGATTTATCTACTACTGGATAATTCTTTTTGGTAATCATCCATAAGAACAAAATAACTTTTTAACATCGATATAGAATATAGATTTCTAGTCAGTTCAACATGCTCAAACACCTGCTAAGTGAAATTAATTTGACTTCTCAGTCATTTGTTAGATTTGCCTCATGCCTAATCTATTTATTTAATGATAAAAATCTGGTGAATGTTGTTATTGACATTTAAATGTCTGTATGTGGGTAACTTAAAAGGAGACTGAATGATAATGTCCTTTGAATTAAACAAATTTATCTACCACCAGCTGTATTTTGGTCAATCTAAACATCAACAGATGCATAGAGCCCCTGGAACAAAGGGAGAAGCAGCAGTAAAATATTGAGGTCTTCATATGATGACAATTTAAAAGCGCTTGCAGGGTCTTCTTGCAATTTTGATTATATCTTTAGCTTATCTCATTTATTGAAACACAGTGAGACTGAAAGCTTGAAGATCTAAAGAGTTATTAATTAATATGTTGTACCAGTAGCTGCTGTGAAATGGAATGCAGCATATTCATAATTGTAAATAGTTGATTTAATTTATAGCATAATGTTAGGTATTTGGGTATTTCTGTCATACTGTTACTGTTCTTTGCTGTGCTGACTGCAAAATATAATAACTTCTAAGCAGTGTGTAAAACAAAGTGCTCAATTCACTTTATTAAAATATCCAATAATAATTGATTTAAAGGCAATAAAATGTGTTCATTAGAGGGTTTATATTCAAGAAATATTGAAAGTATACCTAAAGCTGTCACTTTTATTGTGAATGAACAGGATAATATAATTTGAAAAGAGTGTGATCATACTAAAGATTTGTCCTGCAGCATTATCTGATAGCTCGTAAAGTGCTGAAATTTAATATGATGCTTTCAGTCAGTTTAATTGAAATTTAATTGCCACTTTGGGCAGAAGGTTTAGATCTGATCAATAAAATATTAAAGATTTTGTGCTTTCACTTGGAACAATTTCTTAGCCAATGCATCAAGTTTAACCTATGTTTTAGGAAATATTTGTTTGTTATAATTCACATAATGTTCAATATCACTTGCTAATCTGAATGTGTTAACATACTGCACAGATAAATAGTGGAAATAATAAAGCTATAGTTGATCCATTTAATTACAGCAAGATGAAAGAAATAACGGTCACCTTCAGATTCATGAGAAAGGCATTAATGTAAAAGAGCTATAAATATTTTGAAATGTCAAACCTCAGAAAGACAGAGTCCAACACGAGCCTAGCTGTAAATCAGACACATGGAAGGACCTTGAAAAAAAGATAGTTCTTTGGTATTTTAGAAATAATTACTAATACAAAAAGGGTAATGATGAACCTATAAATTACATTAAAAAGGGCCATTAGAGGAGGATTAGTTTATAAAGCTGAGAGATGGTTCCTGAAAATTATCCTGGTAGTTATTTCTTCTTTTCCTTTCATATTATTCACGAACCCCAAAATTACCTGATTAATGATAAACTAATTGATTGCTACTTTGCAATTCAAAGGCAGTAGCCAACTTTGAGCCTCCCCTTACTGTTATCTATACTGTCTTCATTTTTATTCTTTTTTTTCCCCTCTGTCTATGTGTGTGTGTGTCACTGTAAAGGGGATTATTGTACGTTGCTCTCCATAATGTGTGGGGGCAATTTCAGTCTAAGCAGCACTGCTACAATGTTCATGTGTGCAGTTGGCTCAGGCCCTGAAAGTCAGCTCTACATGCCTGAAGGGAGCCTGGTGCCTCTGCTCCTCCATCCTTTGCCCAACAAGGCACTCCTACAGGACCTTGGGGAGAGTGGGCAGAGCTAGGGGTGACTGAAATGCCACTCTCTTAATCTCTCTGAGGTCTTCAAAAATGCTCCTTAACCTAAGGCCCACAGAGAGTCTTATCAGAACTGCAGTTTCCTGCTCAAGGTGATATCATATTCAGTGGCTACCATCTATAGGAGTTTTCAGATAAGAAGCACTTTGAAACAGCAATGTCTAAGCCCAGCTCTGATGTGCCAGAAGTTGAGTAAGAGGCAGGCTGAAGATCTGAGAAACAGAGAACTCTCCCATAGGCATATAATATATGCTACGATGGCAATTTCATTGCAAGTTACTGCTTATTTGAATAAAAATGTAATTCACAGAATGTTATTTTTTACTTAAGATTGATACAGATGTGCACGGGGTAGAGGACAGCACTCAACAGCATGGAAAACAGCTGATTTATATTGTTGCTGGTGACAGAAGCACAGCAGAATCACCTTTTTGGCCTGAAATCAATGGCATCTATAGTGCTCCATGCCAAGGATCACGAGAAAAGATGAAAAAGTATAGTCATTCCCACTTCCTATCTCACAGCACTCAACTATTATCTGGAGAATTGATGAAACAGCCGATTCAAAGCCCTCTGAAGACTGCATTGGTCTGTTTCCCCTTCTGTGAGGTTTCTTGCAGGAAAGGATTTGCAAGTGCAGCTCCTTGAAGATCATTAGCTTCTGCTGGCTGAGGCATGTATCTGCCATTGTGGGGGCAGTGTGAGTGTTCAGTGCTGGAAGTATTTTAGGTCTTTGGGAACTTGATTAGAAAGCAAAATCAAATATCAGCGAATCTGACAATTAATGCAATTCGCAGCCACATGACTGCTAAAATGAAACATTTTTGCCTTCAAACAGATTTTCAGGACTCTTGTTATAAAATTAGCAATTTTAGGTCAAAAACTTGAATGACACTGGAGGCAAGAATCTTGGGAGAACAAAATGGATGGATGGTTAGAATTTGGAAGCAGAAAACAGGAACAACATCAAACTCCTACCCTTGCTAGGCCATTTCCTCTATGCAGTTCTCCATCTGCAGGATAGGAAAATGATACCTCTTCACCACCCCACCTGTCTGTCTAAATGTGACTGTTGAAAGACTGCATAAAATCATTCTCACAGACTGTGCAAGATGCTAGGTGTTGGTTTTGTGGAAGAATTTTAAGAATATTTAGTTCCCAATTTTCCAGTCTTTTCTTCAAGTTCTCCAGGACACATTAGTCTGGAAATATTTATTTGGAATCTATAGCTCCTTTCCGAGGATAGTAAGGAGTACTAAAGATGGGGAGAAGAAAGCAGTAATCCCACGTGTTGTAAATTGGTCCTTGCTATTAGACCTTCAGGCAGAAAAACTAACACTTCTCCTCACCAAAGCAGCAAGAAAACACATGTTCCTTTTCTACAGTACTGAGAGAAAACATGGTTAAAATGCATGATATATTTTTCTTTTCAAAACACCAATTTTCTTTCTTAGTTCACTGTAAATAATTTTAATTTCATTGAAAAAATACAAATAGTGTTCTTAAATCTCTCTTGATCAAAATTCAAGCGTAACCCCCAAAATATTTTCTACAGAATCCCCAAAATTTGCCAAGGACCAGATATGGATTACTAAAAAGATAAAAGCTGACTCTGACATTCTGTTCAGATAATTATTTGTGTTTGTATTTTCAACCTCCAAAAATGCTTGCATTAACCCTAGTGTTTTTTTCTTTAGCCTTTCTAATAAGAGCTCTGTTTTAGCTTGAATTTTATTTATGGTCGCTTTTTTAAGTTAAATCACAGTCATTAACGGATTTCAATCCTGTACTTTGAAAACAACATTTTTGTATACACTAGAGTAGCATTATATTTTAAACAAAAGCAATTCCTTCATTTGTTCCTTAACTTCTTCAAATTCTCAGTTCAAGGGTACATTTTTCATCTAGAAGATACTAAAATTGGTGTCACCTTTCCTCTGCATTGACAGTAGAGGATTAAAATGGTTGCACTGAAGCGTCTTGTATTTTCTCTTCTTCTAATTTATCACAACCAGATATTCCATGGGAAGTTAAGGTGGAGGGAGAGAGGGGAGGAAAGATGCCCAGCTGATAGACAGCAGCTCTACCTTGCAGAAGATTCATTCCACTGCACATTTTGAATCTGCTGACAAGAAACTTGCAGCACAAGTAATCAGAGCCTTCACAAGATTGATTTTGTCCCCTGCTGGTATATGGCATATAGGGGAAAAAGGTTCACATCTCTCAGTCTAATCTTAACTATTTAGAAGCCATTACTGCAGGATTACAAATCATCTCAATACCTTTCTTGTGTTACTTAGTTATTTATTAGGAAGTCCAGCAAATTAGTCAGGTAACATTATATAGTGTTCTAGTCCTGAAGCTCTTATTCAGTGTGCTGCTGGATTATTCCCTTAATTTACAAATGCTAGTAAATCTATGAAGTTCTGTAAACAATACTGCATAGTGCTGAGTGTAAACATTTAAAAATTTTCTAATTTTTTCTAAATGCAGAGAAGATTTAGGAAACTATGTATATACAGCTCACTTTTCAAAGTGACTCAAACAAAATTGCGTATGTGTTCCGTCCTAGGTTTGTAAGAAATGCTTAAAGTCAACTTGTCATAGAAACTAAATTGTATCTACTACCTATACAGCTCTGGAAGGGAAGATGTAGGGAAAAAAAAGGAGAAGCATGAGATTTATCTGATGTTTCATTGATGTATGGTTATATAAAATCTTAAGTAATACAGATAATGTCACACAATATTGCAACATATATTTTCAGCTGAACATTATAAGACAATAAGGCATAAATGGAAATTAAAGGAAAAAAATCTGAATGGTTGTCAGGGAACACTTTTTCATTCAGAGAATCATAAACATATGGAATGGTGTGTCAGGCAAAGTTTCCGAGATAAGAAGGGAGTAATTACAAAATAGATTTATATCCTGAGGAATAAAGTACAGACAGTGGAAAAAAGCTTCAAGTAAAATGATTTTTAACCCTCACTAGAAAAAACGTTCATGATAATCATATTTAATAGGTTACATCTAATTTTCTGAAGTTTGCCTTCTATTCTTTGGTCAATAATGGAATATAAATAGACATATGTAAGTCATCCACTCATGCTCAGAGCTACCATGTACTTTTAATACATATCAGTATATCAAAATGCAAACATAGAAAATGAGATACATTCTGTTGCTCTGTCCCTACTGAAATAAATTACTTGTTGATGTGAAGATATTGGATTCTCAAAGCATACAAATTTTTTGATATTAGAAAATATGGCACTCAGAGTGACTCTTCTGTAGTGATGTGTAAAAATAAATAATCTCAATAGATAAATGCATTAAAAGGCAGCCCCCAGGGCAAATGAAAGCAGCAAACATATTTTCACGTGTGAAACAAGTAATTAGAGAAAAAGTGATAGAAAACTGCAAACCAGGACATTTTCCCATTGTTGCTCCAAAGCAGGGTGGGGGTAGGAAGGATGTCGTTCAGCCTTTATTCCACTTTAAGAGATTCAGGCAGGAGAAAAAGCCTTTGTAGAACATTTATAGTCCTGTCTCAACAGTAACAGTGGGTTCACAGATTCCACATTCCTTTATAATGCCCCAGTATAAGTTATGCCCCCATACAAGTTATGTTGACAAATTAAATAAACTATATTTACATTAAGGCTCCAAAGAGCTATAGAAAGATATGAGTTTAACTTAATTAGAAAAGAAGCTAAATTATAACTCACATACTTAACTGGTATGTGAATTATACCACAGTCATTCTCTTAGTCATTTTACTACTTCAGCTTTTCTTCCTTGGTCAGAAAATAAGAAAGTAGTGAGAGCAAAATACCTAAATGAAAAGAAAATGTGCATGTCTAAATCTCTTGCAAAATATATCCAAGATTCTATAATTTTTACAAGCTTTTCTGGCCAGAAATTTATGTTTATATGATACACAGTTGCTGTGCAATTAGGTTGCATCTTGCTGTGTTTTGGAGGTAGATCTACCACCAAAGTCCTGTACAAATCGCTGGTGGTGCCAAAGGGATGCTAATGGCAAGACAATCTTGTCAATATAGAATTTTCCTACAATGTTGCAAAGTGAGTATAGCCTACCCAAACCATCATATGTGGCCATTTTTCTCTAGGACAGTGGAACACCCACTGGAATTATCCTTTGCCCAGAAAATGACTCCAGAAATCCTAGCCAAATAGACAGCTTTGTCATTTTCTAGCTAAAACTTTTCTCTGGGTGAAATATAGGAATAGAAAGTGAGTACAAGATATTCAATAGATCTATTCTAAATAATTTCATGTCCTAAGGATAAAACAAGGTGAGTTCTAATAGAAGACTATATGTCATGGTCCTTGAGAAGAAAAATATTCCTTTCATACTTCTGAGAGGAAAGAAATTGTCCAGTAAGGTAAGTTAAATCATGCTAATGAGCAAAACCCTATGGTTAGAGCTAAGAAAAGTTAGGTTTAAGAAAGACAGCATGAACCCTGTCTGTATCTATCACTAAGAGATCATCAATCATAGCTATACCATAACTGCAAAAAAATCCATGCTTAAAACTGCATGGCAGGAATCAGAGACACCTATATTATCAAAATGTGATCAAACTTACTTCAACATTACCTCTCAAATACATCCAGCAAAACAGCAGACATATTTGAGCACTGCTTTTTTACAAGTAGTAAAGGGTAGAGGTCCAGGGTCCTAAGACTTCATTAAGAAAAAGAATGAAACTCAACCAAGGAGGCAGCTCAGTTCAAGTCTGTCTTGATTTTGCTTCACTTCATCAGTGTACATTGAAGCATTTAAAAAGGAAATAAATTAAAGAATGTAGATGTGAAATGCCTTACAGGAAGAAAATATTAGCACTACAATCAGGTCAAGCAAGTCACATTCAACACAGCTTTCCATCTGAATGGCTCTGCTGGACAAGAAATTGCCCTGTCTGTAGGAAAACAGTCTTACTTCCACAGTCATTGGCTGGAAGGTAAAAATTTACTAGGCAGCAATCTGAGATTTGACATCAATAGAAATTAAGAGCATGAAGTGTCTTTAAAATGTTACCCATAATCAATATTTGTAAAAGTTGCTGCTGCCTTTCTTGCATTCTTTTACAAACACACTTATGTCATAAAGCCTGGTTTTAAGTTTTGCCATGAATATGCCACTTGATACTAAGCATAAAAAATTTTGTTACCTTAACTGAAAATAAAAATTATGATAGCAGCAATATAAAGTGTAATTGTAATATTTGGAAAACAGGTGCTAAAGTCAGAGGACATGACTACAAATAGAAATGGCTGTTAGTGAATGTGGAAAGAAGGTGAGATTATGTGAATTTTGCCATAAGTAAAAGTGTCTGCTTCAGATGGTAAGACATGAGGCTAAATTTAGAGGAGATCTAACTCAACATTTAACCAAAGAAAGGACAGCAATATTTACAGGACTAAAACCTGGACAACTGAAAGCTTTGAGTGGTTGAGAGATGAGGTCCCTCACAGTTCTAAGAGTGATAGAGTTTTTTTCTATATTTTAAATAAAATGAAAGGAAAAATGTGGGTCATGCAGAAACTGGGAAATAGAGCCCAGGGTCTAAATTTTTGCTAAGGGATCTAAACTACAAATGGAGCCATTATCTTTGCCAGTCTCTAATATGAAAGTGATATTTGGGTTCTGATTTCTTTAGAAATAATATGGTCAAATCCCTCTCTTATTATCACTGTTTCCTTAAATTTTTATAAAATGATACCAGATGCATACATTACTAATTTTCATTCCTTTTGAAGGTCTTTCTATCTTGGGGAGCCCAAAGGAATGGTAATTTTCATATGTAAAGGTAGAACTTCCATACTGTCACTGCTAGTTCCAATCTACTCCAAGTCAGACATTACTGAGAGCTAAACTCTCAAACATGCCTATGAAAAAATATTTGGAAATCTTATTTTGGTTTGACAGTGGGAAGTGCTTGAGTATACGTCACAGAGCAGCTGTAACAATTGACTCTGCCTGCACCTGTCTTGGCCCTCAGCTCTCTCAGTTCCCTCAGATGATCAAACTGCCATCTTTCATGTGATTTCATGTAAAGTAATACAAGAATATTTTCAGGAGAAACATCAAAGTAAGCTATAAAAATTGTGTCTGTATTCAGCACTGGAACATTTTGTGACATGTAGGACCAAAACCAGGCATGATATTAGAGGCAAGAAAACAGGAGAGTAGCATGTAGAATGAAGGACTAGTTAATTTAAGTCTCTTTTCACAGTAACTTCCACAGACACAGTACTTCCATAGTATTTTCCTTTCTATTATTATCTCAAATTGGCCTCTAATATTGCAACTCTCATTAATATAAAGAAACCAGATTTTCACCAATTTCTACATGGCTGCTTAACCAGTGCTCTGCAGTTCAGAATGAAAGATAGCAGACATCAGTAATCATCTTTGTGCAGAGTACTTAAACTGAAGGCAGAAATATGATGTGAATGGAGGCTAGGATTTAGCCCTAGCAAATAGTTTCATTGAAGAAAAAAAAGTGATGAAACAAAACGATATTTATTCCTAGGTTGCAAAAAGAGGGCTGTTTGTGCCAAACAAAATGAGTGCTTGAACAAGACATATTCAGAATATAATGCATATGAATCACTTTGTACATGTTCCTTGATAACACACCCGTGCATGATGTTGTTAGTGTCACTCTAGGCATGTTATAGATTTACTGTATTACATACAATGCAATTATTGATTTACATAAGTATTGCTATTTTTCCCCAAATGCAACAGATTTTAGCTTGAAAGGACTATAAACTGAGAGACTTGCTATAGTTTAAAATTGGCAGCTGGTAGGGAGATGAATGCCAGGCAAAGTGAGTGTACAGGAGGTTCCTGCTGTTTCCTCAGGGAAGCGTCCCTGGGTGAGACATCTGCTGCTGAAACTTCACCACACATTTTTATCAGGTGACACTCTGTCAATACCTAATCCAAATTCTTCTTTTATAAAGTGTTCTGATTAAATGAAAATATAATAACTTTCCATTTTCTCCTAAAAATGTCAAATCTACTTGATTCTCCCTCCCCACAATGTTTTATTAATGAATGTATCTTTTCATTGGTATTGCAAGTCTTATGAGCAGTAACTTACTTTTCCATGCATATTCATAATTTTGTGGCATGAATCATAAAATTCAAACCCATACGTGCACATTCTGTTCAAAATACTTGTTCTGCATTCACTACATCAATATCTGAACTCTCAGTTTATTTATCTTTACAACAGCTCTGTTAGGTAAGGTACAATTAAAGCAAGTTCAATATGGGACTTAGCTAAAGTTGTCATGTGTCCACACACACACACACACATCCTTCCCCAATGCCTAATGCTGAGAGATTTGCTTCCCACAGTATGCACCAGAATCACACATGGGATTCCCTAAAGCATATGTGGGAGTTAGGCACCCTTCTTTTCTTCCATAGGCAGTGGCTCTGGAATTTTTTCCTGTATGGCAGCACTGCTTCAGCGGAAGAGGTGAAAAATGTTCCCACCCAAAATAAGCTCTAACCAGGAGATTAAATGGCTCTTGAGAAGTGGGAAATGAAAGGCTGAATTCCCTCAGGAAGAAAAGGAAATTAAATCTGTGTTTCACACGTCCTGACAAGAGCCCTCATCAGTGGACTATCATATAAAGGGGACATATCCTCTCAGTATTTTAAAATAGCAGCTGCAGCTGCATTTGAGAAGGTTAGCTCTCCTGTTTGCCTGCCAGATGCACTCTCAGAACCAGATGAAGCCTTCCAGTCATCTTAGGTGGATGACCCTCTAATTTCTATATTTTAGCCAGGATCAAATACAAGCTGCTCAGTCCTAATAATTTGGAAAGACCATAAAATCACAAAAGCACCCAGAGAACCTCTAAAGCCAAAATGCTTATGTGCTGCAGGCATCTTGAGGGTTAAGAATAAGTTAAGCAGGAGTTTTCACCAACACTGTTTTTGAATTAGTTGTCTCATCTCTGTGAGAACTGGGGAAGAAGAACGTGAACTAAGGTCATGAATGGAGTCTGGCAAGGCACAATACAACATCCAGAAGTCTTAGGTTCAGCTGCTGAACCATTGTTTTATTTTAATTGCTAAACTATTAAAAATGTTTCTGTGGAAGAAGTATAGTTGCAAGAAGCAGTTGGTGATACATTCTACTCATTTTGGTGTGTTTTAGAAACACCGTTAGCATAAATCTTCTAGTGTGATTTGCACTTCACTTAATTTTATAAATATATAGACAAGCCTCAGTCTGCACATCAGAACCAGGAATGTTTTTGTATCAAGAACCTCAAATGAGAAAATCTGTAAATGAGTTGGCTGTTTTCTCATCTGTTCTGTGCCCCTCTTGCTGCCCCTTCTGCTGTCTAACAGGAAACTGCATTTTTTTTCCACTCTTCCAGGTTCTGTCTCACAACTGCTACTGCTTGACTGATGGATGGAGGGACACAGTAAAAAGAAACACAACCTTAAATTTGTAACAGTCACCAGATAAACATAGCATAGCAAAACATTTTGAAAGAAAAAGCTCAGAAGCTGAAATCAGAAAGTGATTTGACTCTATAAAAAAATTTCTTACTCTTATCATATCAGTTCACTTTACAGAGCCACTTGCTTTAGCTTGTATTTTAGGCATACCTCAGTTCCTCCTCTGTAAATCTTTCCTTGGATCTAGCCAAGGCCCACTCTTCACTCTCTTATCATCTGCTTGGTTTGTTCTATGTAAGCCCTTCTCCGTGTTCTTGCTATTCTAATTTTTGAAGATTTTTTTTGCCCATGTCGCCTTCCAATTTCTTGAGTCGACTCACTCAGCCAACCTTTTCCAAGCCTTTTCTTAGTACATGCCTCACTACAGAAGAGGAAGATCTATCACTAAGGCAAAAGCCAACATTTTCAGCTGTTGTTTATTAGAGTAGCTTTATTGACTTAATGGGCTAGCTGAGGATCTGATCCTTTCAATTAAAGCAAAAAAAAAAAAAAAGCTTCTATCCCTCTGCCCTCTGTTCTTTTCTGAATGAATTGTTAATAAATTATATGGAATATCTGTTGAAAGACAGCTTCCAGGAATCCTAACGGTAGATTGTGCATTATGAGTTTGATAGGAAAATACTGGATAATTCAACACAATACCCTCTCTTCTGATAAGCAGTAAAAATAGATTATTAGACATATTCCACTTGCTACCTCTTGTACTTAATTTTGAACCTCTCTCTTCAGCAATTTTACTTTACTTCTACCCACTTCCATACCTGATTGCTGGCACAGGTATGTGAGCAAGTGAATAAAGGCAAAGGAGTCACATTATTTCTGCAATGCAAAAGTTTGGAAGCACTGACTGCATAAGAATTGTAGAGATTTTGAATAATCCGTTCCATGTGCGCGTGATTGGAGGCAAATCTCAGCTCAGACATGAAGATGGCAGAGAACAGTTTTATGGACCATACAACATGCAATACATGGCTGACTTCAGTTATCTCTAATCACCTCAAGTTCTGAACTCTAATATATGGGGTGGTTAATTCAAACATACATTGCCAATTTTATACTCCTTGTTGGATTGAAGCAAGCAAAGAAAGATCCCCACATCTACAAAAGTCAAAATTAAATTGAAGTCAAATTCAGTAAGAACCTGATAATTAATGTAACATCAGAAAAAAAATATTTTCTAGCCTTTGTGCAAATAGGGATATTTTTTAGGTTGATAATTTATACAAGAAAGGACAAATAACTCCTAGCTCTAAAGCTGATGATATTAAAGCTGCATCTTTAGTGCAAATCAGACCATTTGCCCAAATTACTGGTAATAAGACAAAGGATAATGTTTTCTTATTGAAATTATTAATGTTTAGATGATAAATAGAATATCTGCTTCAATAATACAGGGCTTAATGTAATATTCAAATCCAATTCAAAATGGTACTGCTTGTTACATTAATTTAAAATAATTTAATGATGATAATATCACTTTTCCAGCTTAACATACAACTCCTCAACCAATAAAACACCCATATGATCATTTTAAGAGTCAGATTACTTAATTTAAGGCTTTTTAGGTGTTTGCAACACTATTCTTTTAGCACTGTTCTCAAATAGATTATGTGTTTTTTATCAAACACACACCCACTCTCACCATCTGCTGGAAATTTATAAAAAGTATAAGAATGTTAAGGTATATTTCCTCCATTTATAAAAACTATGATAATTAAATCAGGGACAAAAGAGATATCCTAAGACAGCTGTTTCTGATGTGAGGATTTCTTTCATTTAGTAAGATGTAGATAACTATCTGAAGCTACAGTACCACGCAAGACTGACCCCAACCAACACAAAGTTGGAAAGGGCTAGTGAAAGACGTGATGGCCTTCCCAGCTGTGACCCCATTGCAGGGCAAAAGCTGCCACTGGAAAAGATGTCAGCTCACTTTAAAGGAAGGGGAAGGTGCTTCCAACCAGGATTTCAGAATGGCTGAAGTTTGAAAATCATGGACAGCCCTCTGCTGAATACTGGCTCAGCTAAAGGAGTTAGTTGCTCAAGGCTTTGTGAAATTGAGCTTGAATGCCTTCAACATGAGTTCTCCAGGCAATCTGTTTAGTATTTGACCATCCTCACGGTAAAAGTGTTTAAATAGATTATCCTGTATTTCAGTTTGTTCCCATTGCCTCTTTTTCTTTCAGTAGATGCCACTGAGTATGGCTCCATGTTCTTTATTCCCCTTCATCAAACAATTATACCTATGGATAAGATCTGCCTGTTCCACCAAGCCCTGACTTTTTCTTCTCCAGGCTAAAGAGTTCCAGCTCACTTGTTGCTTATTTGATGCTCCTACCCCTTAATATCCCTGTGACTCTTCACTAGACTCGCGCCAGTGTATGTTCATGTCTTGTTTGTACTGGAGAGCCAGAAGTAGGCACAGCACTCCAAATTCCTCATCAATGACACATAAAGGGTGAGGATCATCTCCAGGAACATGATGACAAAGCTTTTCCCAATGCAGCCCAGCACACTGAAGACCTTTCTTGTCATAAAAATGTATTTCTGGCTCATGGACAGCTTGGTGTTCACAAGGGCCCCCAGAGAATTTTCTGCAAGGCATCTTTCTAGCCAATTTTCCCCCTGCCTGTACTGGTGCATGGGGTTATTGCCAAGGAGCAGAGCTTTGCACTCCCATTGCTGAACTTCACAAGGTTCCTGCCAGTCCATTTCTCCAGCCCCTTGGGGTTCCTCTGAAGAGCAGCACACCACTTTCCACCTAAAAAACCTGTTCGAGGTTTGAGCACCTCTGCCCTATTGTCTAGATAATTTGTCTAGTGACTGTTCTGCTGACCTTTGGAATGCTGATCACACCTCTTTAAGCTCAGCAATAAGCCAGTTTTTAATCCATCTCACTGACCACTTCAGTCTGTCAATGGGGATATTGTGCGAAATGGTGTCTAAAGATGCATAAGAGCTGAGATAAACAACGTTCACCACTCTCTACTCATTCTACTCATTGAGCAACCCATCTTATTGTATAAAGCTATTAGGTTGGTGAAGCACCCGTTCCCCTTCATAAACCCATCCTGAATACTCACAGTCATCTTTAATAAGTTTGAGAACAGCTTTTTGTTTCATGATCTTTCCATGGACTGAAGCAAGCCTAATCAGCCCATAGTTCTCCAAAAACTTCTGAGTTTTCATGAAAATAAGAGTGCAATTTCCTCCCTTCCCATATTCAGAAACCTCCTCCAATTTTCCATAACCTTTCAAAGATAATCGGAAATTTCCTTGCATTTACATCAGTCAGCTCCCTTAGCACTCTTGTGTGCAACCCATCAGGTATAGACTTGAATACATCCAGCTTCTTGAAATGTTATCCAATCTAATTCTCCTTTCTTTACAACGAAGAAATCCTCATTTAGCCAGAATTCTATGACATGAGATTCCCAGTAAGAAGAAGAGAAGAGAAAGCATTAAGTACCTCTGCCGTGTCCTTTGTTGTCAGGTCCTCTATCCCATTCAACAGTAAGCTCATATTTTATTGTAGGCTTCATTTTGCTGCTCTGGAACCTGAGCAAACCTTTCTTGCTGCCCTTCACATCCCGCACAAGATTCAACTCCAAATGGGCTTTCACTTTCCTAGCACTATCCCTGCATTCTCAGGGTCTATGCATTTCTCCTGACATCCTATCTTATAAAAGGTTCCTCCTCTTACATGAAATCTCTTTGCATTCCATTTTTTCCAGCAGTTCCTTGTTGAATCATGCAGGTCTCTCAGTCTGTCAGCAAAGAGGCTTTGCCCCCACTTTTGCAAGTGTTCCCATCTCTTCCTACTAATTCTCAGTCCTCAAAGGGGGCCCTGATAGTTACACAAGCCAAATTCTTGCTGCTAATCACACTTCAACTGTGTAGACTTCACACAGTGTACTCACTTCCCCAGAAATTCTTCCCTATTTCCAACAGGATTGAAGACAAATCTGGGTTCCAATGGTTTTGGCACATGGTCATAGAGTCACAGTTGAGCCACTCAGGAATGGGTATGGAATGCCTGGAATACCATTTTTGCTCATGTAGAAAAGCACCAGAGGTAATAATCCCAGGGCTAGAGAAGCTTCAGCACTCTCTGGAACAAACCAAATCTGAGCTCTTGGCAAGCAGCAAGGCTTCCCAGGCAACAGGTCAGGTAGGCAGACAAGGCCTTCATTCCTTTCAGCAGGCACTCTCCCAACTTCTTCACTCAGTGAGTTTTTCCTTGTGCTTCTCTGCAGTCCAGAGTCTGCAGGCTCAGATGCTTTGTTGGACATTTCTCCCAGACCTTTGTCTGCCACTTGGGCACCACTATTCTATAGTTGTAGACGGAGCAGGAGCTTCTGTCATGGTTCTAGGAGTCAAAACTTCCAGCATTTGCCATCACAGTACTCTACATTTCCCAATCTAGTAAGGACAGACCTTACCTGTCCCACTCTCTGTGCATTTTGAGGCTTCATGAACTCATACCTGCAAGGTCTCAGGGAAAATCTGACCGATCTCTTTTTCTCATCTCTGAAAATGTATATACAGCCAGCTGACCTACTCCCACAGCTCCTTTACTTGTATACCAACCCACCACCAACGTGCACCTCCTGCAGACAAGGACATAATCTCTCTTTTTCCTTTCCCAGACCTGGAAATCTGCATCCCTAGGAGGTCTGAGTTGAGGCCTCTCCTGTGCCAGCACCCAGCAGGTGCCCCATCATGAGAAAAAGCTCAAGCAGCCTTTCAAGAACAGTTGACAGATGCTGACAGAGCTTCCTTGAAGTGACCGCCCCAAAGCAGCTACGGATTCCTGACAACAGGCATCCTTAATTTCTTCAAAGGATTCACAGGTGTCATTTACTGGTTCCTGAAGATGCTCCCAGAAGGTCTACAAGATCTAGAGGCAGAGACAGGGAACTGCTCCACAATCTGCGTGTGTCTGTTGCCTACCTCTGTTAGGTATACGCCAGGTCATGAGATGTGCTTCCAGAATGCTGGGGTAAGAATGATGTGAGAAAACACCCTGATAATTCAGGGAAAAGAGGAAGTGTGAAACACAGAGGTCTCTGCAATTTCCAGCACAGTGTCTGTGCTGTTCCCTGAAGCAAAGGGAGGTGTTATGCTTCCTGAATGCCCTAATGTGCAAAAAGATAAGCAATGTCTCAAAAATGGTGAGGCAGCTACCGTAGGATGAAGATTTGATCTGGGCAAATATTTCTCTGGGTTTGAGAAGATGAGTTTTGGTCTTAAACAATGGATAGCAGGAAGTCTTAAGCAGTGAATGGTGATTCTGAGTGTTGCGTAAGAAAGGTGATCTGGCCAGTAACTGAGGATCTTGAGAGCTAAACTTGAATTGTGCTTGGGTACCTAAGCCAAAGGAGAACCCTTCAAGATTTCTGCAACAACTTATGTGCTTGAAAGTCCATTTGTAATATAATCTGGGCAGCTTGATGTCTACATTTTTCATAGATTAATTTACACTTATAAACTAAGTGGGCCTTCCCATTGGTTTACTAAGAACTGTTCCAATTCCTTTCCTCAAAATACTCAATGAGCTGATCTCTAGATGCTGCAATGTTTAGTTTTCCAGCATATTTTTCCCTTTAGCTCTCCTTTTCAGAGACACTGTTCTTCCTGTATTTATCCTGAGCCTGCAAGCTGAATATTCATTTAATGTTTGTGAAAAATCTGTTGGCTTCCTTGATATTTCCAGGAGATCACTTATTATTTTTTTCTATTCTTCCTCTCAGTCATTCATATAAACATATACACTTCTCACACTTGTAAGATTCTGCTCCTCCTCTTGTGCAGCATGCGTAGAACCTTAATTATCATATGAATACTACAGTATATGAATAACATGTATTTTTAATATCAAAATCATGCCCTTCAGTTGTTCTGTGCATGTGACACAAAAAGAGATATTGAATTTGAAGATCTCAGGAAAAAGATAATGTACATACCATTTGTTTATTTAAAAATCTTTTCAGTATGGACAAAGCAGTTCCAAACATTAATAATGAATATTTACCTAGAAAAAATTAAATGTAAGAATTCTATTGCCTGAAGGACAATATTAATTAATAATAGTAGTCCATAACTTAGTTTCAGAAAATGCCTACTGTCTTGTCTAAGTATGTATGGAGCATAATTACACCACTGTTGGTCAAATTAGGTTACTTCCTTTGAGGATTTGTAAATATCCAAATTTTATTTCTTTCACCTATGCAGCTAAGACTGATTTTAGGTATTTTATTTCTCATCGAAACCCTGCAGTAAAGACAGAGAATGATCCTTGTGATTCTCTAGGGTGTATTCTGATCTCTGTATGCTGGCTCTGCTGTAGAGGGTGGGAGCTGTGCATTTGTATCTTAGAAAGAGAATATAATCCGCAGGCACTGTGTTTTAAAACCAAGCAGTAAATTTTCATCTCAGTTGGAAGCAGAATACATTTAAACTTGTTAAAAAGATTGTTTACAGAAGCTGTTGGAAAGAGTAGGTAGTATTTATTTTAATTATTTATTCTTTCATTGATTTGCAAAGTGCTAATAAAAAAAAAAGAGAGTTGTTTAAAATCATGGCTTGCTTAGGACAAAAGTAATACTGACAAAATTTTTGCTATTATTGAGATGTTTGAAGATAATTCTTTACTAGTCTGTGCAGTGTTATGACTATTGCCAGCATTTGAAATTATTAGAGCTAAACCTCCACCTTCTTGATTTTAGAGTCACCCTTGCAGATTTGTTCTCTTTGTGTGTGAGAACACCTGGCTTGATGAGGTCTGTAAACGTAAATTCTAGCAACTGTTTATGCAGGTGATAATGTCTAAGAGATATGTGTTCAGCTGCTCTTAAGAACAAAAATGAAGGATTTCCCAGTCTCAGACCCTCAACATTTAATGCATTTTGGGAAGCTAGTACGTAAATCCTGTGAAATTGAAGGCTAAAAAGCGTCAGCCAGAAGAGAATGCTTAACTTCCCAGGGTATATGTTATGTCAGCAGTGGGCATTTTAAAAAGGAACAGTCTCCTACAGGGACAGGAGTCACTTGCCTCTGTTTTGAAGGAAAATTTCTATTTCTTTGTGGGACTCTAATAACAGCAAGAGATGGAGGAAGCATTTTTTTTCTAGCTATGCTAAAGTTTTCAATTTATTTGAAAATAATTTTTTGTTACTACGCAAATAGCCAGGTACAATACATAACACTTCAGGTCTGGGAACCTGATTTAGGCTTAAAATTCAAACCATTTTTTGAATTTGCATCAGCTTTTTAAAATACACTCATGTAGCTTAATCTCTTCTTGTGACAGTTACCTTTTTCAGCATTCACAACCTTGTTCATGTTTTATACAATGTCAGATAGCAAGTGTCAAGAGAAATTTAAAATTATAGTTCATTTACTCTAGTTAAACATAAGGAAGCAAAAGCAATTACCAGAGCAAAATGATGGAATTAAAGATTCTTCTTGCAACCTAGTTAGGTATTTAGTGTTTGATGAGTGTTGCAAAAGATAAATATATTTTTCAGAGAGGACTGTATCAATCTACAATCACGAATGAAAGCCCCTGAACATGATTTAGATATCAAATATAGAGTTTGCAAACAATTATCGATCTTGGACCAGGAGGCTGGAGTTAGATGAGAATATAATTTTCCTTTGTTCTTCAAAGGATGTTTTCTGTTTGAGTAGTAAATAATGTCTTATAGAGCAATTTTATATTTATTACTTAAAACATTCTTAAAGAAAAAGTGAATTTTTAAAGACATCCTGCAGGTGTTCTATGGCAGATATATGTATAACCTCACATAAACAGACTGAATGCACTCTTACCATGAGGATAAAAATTTAATTAGCTTAGTCTAATTACAATCTTACTGCATGCTAGAAGTTGAAATCTAGTGGATTGGTGATTCATTTTGATTGATCGCAAAAAGTGAGCATAGACTTATTGTTGTGGTGACTAGTCTAAACTTTATGCCATGTGCATCTGTAATTTAATCTGTGATTCATACTATATGGCACATTACACATAAAAATCCTTTTGATTGTTAAATATAGAGAACTTGAATTTATCTAAGCCTTACTTGCAAATATCATATGGTCTATAGAAATGAGTTATAAATTCAATGTTGTCATTGTTTTGACATGACAAACTGTAGCAAGAATTAACTGTATTCAGTTCCGGTTTACTGTGAGGTTAGAGCAAGACATATTGTTGTGCCAACCTGGGAAAAAATGTTACAGAACAGCATCTCAGCATTTAAATTCAGGAAGAGTGGGATGGTAGGGAGAGGAAAATTATTTTCTGAAGTTTTTTTCCCCTTCAGAGTCTTTTATGCTGTTTTTTGCATGTTTCTTTTGGGCTTCTGTTTCTTTGCAACTGACATTTGCAGGCAGAAGGAAGAACTGGTCCTAACCCTTGCTCTCTGCTTGCCTGTCCAGCTGCAACTCAACAAAAATCTGCATTAACATGAAGAAATTCAGGGGACCTTGTCCTCCTGACTGTTCTTTGTATCATATATTCTGGCTAGTGAATATGTGAAATCCTAGTGATAGTGAATATGTGATGCCCAGTCTCCTGCTACTCCATGGCATGAGGAAGTAACGAGAGCCAAGTTTCCACACAACTCCCTGTTCTACCCATGTTGCTTGCCACCAGTGGTATATTTCATATTCAGCCTCCATACTTTGAGGGCTGAATCTGGAGAAAGATACGTTGCTCTTATGAAGCAGATCTCTGGGAGTCAACATGTTTTGACCCAGTTTGGGAAAGAATTTACATATTTGAGTTTTAATGTTGCAATTCTTTAAAAAAAAGAATTAGAATAAGCTCTCTCTAGATGCCTCATGAAATTAAGAACAATATAGTGGTTAGAGTGCAGCTGGGTATTTAATGATATTTATAATATATTCAAGAAATATAGTACATGTATAATGACTTGGATTTTTCTAGGTGTGGAATTAACATGCAAATATTTTTCAACTTCCACCTTATCTTAATACATCTACATTTATTTTATTTAAGTAACAACCAGAGAAATTATGTTCTTATTAATTTTGTTTGCCTGTATAGGGACACAGTTCTTTTTGCAGTGAGTTGTTACAACTCCTTCTGTCACTGAAGTCTATTCAAGCATGTATAAGAGTATCTCCACCTCTGAATATCTCTCCATTTTTAGCTGTAATGAAAGTGAATTTCTTAATATCTTGAAAGATCTGACTACAGAAAAATGCAAGTTCTGTTTGAAAGAGTGTAATAGTTCTATTCTTATCTGTGTAACCAATTTTTCTTCTTTCAAGCTTTGAGATATAATTTGGTTTCTAATGTTGTAACTTGTGGTCCTCTTTTAAATCTGATATTTGTTTTTCTATTAAAGGCAGGAAAAATTATGACCATCTATTTATACATATAGAATTATAAAGTAAGGGAATCAAATTATAAAGTCAGAAAAACATGACAGAAAAAAATGATAAGTTCTGAGCTGTGTTAAATATACATAGCAGTATTATAAAAGTTGTGTCACTGATTAGAAAGTGCTTTGCAGCCACTACCATCTGCCTGTATTGTTGTTGTTCATAAGGGTTAGTATTTTTTTCTGGGGTCTAGCCAGCCCATTTGTGTTTAATAATCTGCTATCCTTTTATACTTTACTCAGCAATCATTCACATTCTGTGGCAATACCAGCAAAACTTTAAACAACTACTTCTCATGTTTAATTCATGCTGGGGTTATTCTCAAATGGTCTCAGAATGCGCCCATTCACTACAGCCTTCTTAAAACAGCCTTTGGATATACAAACTTACAGAGTCTTTACTCATTTTCCCAGAAGGAAGCCTTCCACTGTACCGTATTTCCACTGCTCATAATGCAAATTAGGGAAAAAGGAAAAACAAAAAAAAAAAAGAGAGAGAGCAGGTTCCCATGCAGATGTTCTGCACCTCTTTTTCATGGCCTTCAAAATCAGTCCTCAAGCTAGTGCAAGTGAAATGTATATTTAAGACAAACAAAGCTGGGTTCTTTTTTAAGAAATCAAACCTCACAATATCTCCCTGTTCTTATACTAATATAAATCCACTGGTATAGATAAGTGTTTTCTGATACCAGTAGAAATTTGGAAAACTACAGACTATTTTCTCTTCAACAGCATTTTGTTGTGTTTATTAAGATTAGGTAAAAATCTTCCCCTTCCTTTCCTGTTGTTGAATTCAATCATGCACAACAGATTATCAGATTAGGGTGTGAAAATCCTTTTCTAAGATTCACCTTTTCTTTTGAAATAATTGAAAATAAATAAATTGGGGATCGGAGCCTAATTCTTGTCTGTGGAATAGGAAAATTCCAAGGCGATGTTTGCGCAGGGCATACACTTCCTCGTATGGAGAACTATTTCTATGGAAGCAAGTGTAGTACTGCAGAGTGCCTGACACTAAGAACTTCTGATGGAAAACCATAATGAAAGCTAAGATCCATTTTACACTTTTAGCTTTGTGATTGTTTTTAGTAGAAGTTGGAAAGATCACTATCCATGCAAACACTCTGAATATTTAGAATAACACGTGAGTTTTGTGTGTCTTTGGTATAAATCATACATATATATGAAAGACAAGTCAAACGGTCCATGAAATGATGTGCTAATATCAAGAATTCACATGTGATTTGGGCCGTATTTTCATCTTCATGCACCTGCAATTGTAAAAGCAATTTCACCCTGCAAATAAAGTAAACCTACAAAGTATACGTATTTCAGTTACAGTCAGAAAAGCCTTACAGTAAAGTAGCTTTTTTCATTTTAAGGTAAAACTGACATGATCCTTGCAAAATAACTTCTATAGCTTATCTTAACTTAGTTTCATTTTGTTTCCTCCCTGTGTCTGTTGATTATTGCTTTGTGTTTGTAACATAGAACTGTTGGAATAGTCAGTCCTCCTCTTTTATAGATTTTTTAAAAAATCAATTCCTGAATACATTTGTGGACTTAAAAAATAACAAAAGAAGTATAAAAATATATAAAATAAATAATTAAATATAAATAAATATTATAATAGCATATGTGTAAAAATTGGAAAGAATGGGATGTCTTCTTTGTTTTTCTTTCAAACATCTGATGTCAGAGTAAAAGCACTGGTTACTTCTGACATGTAAGGTATTTATGTTGGTTAACATTGTATTTAGATTCATTTATTTTTTTTACAAATAGTTCTATGACATAAAGCAATTTAAAATTATTGTAAAAGAGGGTTTAAAAGGCTGGAAAATTAGAAGAGAATTGAAAAATCTTTGAAGAGATAACTAGATCTGCAAATCTCAGGAGATACACCACTCTGGATGAAACTAGGTTGAATTTTTCATGCTGACAAATTATTTTATGTTCTACCACAATGTCTCTCACACCTCCCTTGAAGCACTTGAAGGGCTTTGTGCTTAGAACCAGAACAATGAATTAAACCTTGTCTGTGCACCTGATATTTCCAGCAAATACTTGAAGATTCCTATGGATAGCCTTGTTTTGGAATCCACTGCCATGCAGCAAGGGCTAAGACCAGACGAAGACATTGAACCAGTTCTTGTTAGGTGTATGCCTATTATAGTTTTCTGACAAAAACTTTCTCACCACTGTTCCACCAGCAGCAGAAGCAAGAGTTACAGATCCAGTATTTACTTGTTGACAGCAATCTCACTCTGAGCTATACTGTGGCCTAAAGTAGGCTTTAGTGGAGATACACTTAGTAACATTACAGCAGTCTTTGCAGTGATGGACAAGTTTTCCCATATATTTGTGGAGAACACAGGACCCATAGAACCCTGGAAAAAAAATGGAAAGGAATCTGTTTTAAGCATCAGTATTTGGTGATATTCAAGACAACGTGTCTCATTTGGGTATCACATACAGAGGTAATATTATTTAGATAAGAAAATGATGTGTTTAATTGTAAAGAAATTGTAGATTTACTGACTTGGCCCTTTTATGACACAAATAAGGCAAGGACCTGGTGGAAAAAGCAATACGCTATTGGAGTTTCAACCATGATAATTAGTGCAGTTCAAGTGTCTTGCTACCTTTATGAAGGGGTTCTTTGTCTATTTTCCCTAAATGTATATAATTTCCTCTTAAAAAAAGACCCAACAATAAAATCCAGATGATGAAGAGCAGAAACCTGTAAACAAAATTTTGTCTAAGAAATCTGTATTTGTTCAGTTTCTTTGTTTTATACCGAAAGCTCAAACCCTTTAGGAAATAATCAGGACAGCTGTTAAACCTGGACTTTACAACTGCAGTCTAGATCCCTGTTTTCTCTTCTGCCCCTTATACCCAAGAGTTTTTGATTCTCGTATCCTTGTATCTTGCCTTTGGGCTTAGGATGCTGCAGCCATGTGCTGGATGGGCAAATATTATCAGAGGACCTTCCTTTTATGTCTTATTCAGTTTTTCAACCTAGTCTTAGAAATCCCCAGTAATGTCTACAAGGAATTCTCAATGCTGTCTGCTGCCTGGGAAAACTTTTTTAGGATTGTCAGTAACTTTGGTTGACTATCAAAATTTTCTTTTTAATGCAAATAAGTAAAGGAAAATAATGATTTCCTCCCCCCTTTCTCCCCCTTTTTAACCACTTAATATGTCAGATAAAACAAAATTAAATTAAGCAGAACGTGGGGTGGCACTTCTGCAGCCTGAGGAGTTTCTCTTTGCCAAATATCATAAGCCATCTGCAATGAAAGAGAATTCATGGAGGATTTTTTGGCAACAGAAAGTGATAGTCACTTCATATCTTGATAACTTATAAGAGTCATCTATTCTGTATGTCTGGTATCTCTTCTTCCTGAGGAGAATAAACTGGTGTTGCTCAGTTGAAGTTAGTGTTATAGGTTGAAGTCTAATTAATGAAAATCTGGCCCTTCATATACGAACTTGAAACTAACTATAAGAGAAAAAAGAATTGAAAACCAGTCGTGATAAGAATGCATCAAAAATCAGAATTAATTGACATAAACATACCTAACTATCATGGTCATATAACATAGTGGCTACAAGCTTCTGCTATTCTGTTAGAATGGCACACTAACCTGTGAGGAGTTGTCTTGGGGAACATTAACAGTGGAGAGTTACAAAGAGCTTCTAACCAGTTGCCCTTTTTATGATCAGGTTCTAGGAAGCTGTTTCTTGTCAGCTCACTGTTGAGGCATTTCTGTTTTGCACAAAAATTCTCCATGGGCACCTTCTGCTACAGGTAAAATGTGTCATGTTTATTACTTCATGCAGTCCTTCTGTGGCATTTATTCCATACTGATGTGAAAGTGTTCTCAGCATTGATAGGGAACAGTACATAGCATTAAAATTTATAATAGAAGAGAGAATTGTATTTAAGTAGCTCCATACTTAGAGTTAACTAAATAAAAGCTTTTGAATGTTATGGGCCAGTTTTTTAGCTGGTGTAAACTGGCTGCTGCTTCTTACCAGCCGAGCATCTGACCCATTGTGTTCAGTCTGGTTAATGCAGCAGCAGGAAAATGCAGACTTATATGTCAATTGAGAATAATTCAAGTGGATAGATGACTCAGAAGGACAATGAAACAGCCCTGTATAGCTATTAATAAGGCTCCTTCAGTTGATCATCTCTGAAAGAGGTAGAAACATGTTACTTTCATGTGAAGAGCTCTTAACTCTTAACAGCCAAGAGCACTTCACATGAAATGTGAATGCATGTTGAATGTTTATTCTTTCATTAAATCATTCTTTGCTATTATCAAACCAATGCATTGTTACGGGATTTCCTTTTACTTTCAGCTATTTCTAGATTTCAATACAAGTGTGATTTGCTGTTAGTACTTGACTAATGATACTATTGTTGGTGTATTAGTTTAATCTAAGCCTGTCACCTCGGTTTTCTGTTGTCATGCACCCCATTCATTCAACAGAGTCTTCAATGGATTGGGCAAAATAACAGATGTTGGAACTATCTCACTACTGTTTTAAAATGTCTATGAGGTAAATTATAATCTAATGGAATCTCAGAAAATATCCATTCAAGGTACTGCTCGTGCTTGCCGTTCTGAAATGCAAATAAGGTTCTGAGCAATAAGAGCTTCACAAATGTACAATAATTGTTTGTTGGAGAGGTTTTTGGGGTGCAAGGAGGTGTTTCAAATCAAAATAATAGCAGTCAGGGTTTTTAACTTGACCTTTAGATGGAGAAAATAATTGTTTTGCCTAGTTCCTGTGGATGTTGCTCTCTCTTAGACTGAAAAGCTGTGTAATTGAACTGAGATGCCAATTATTTTATATTTAAATATGTGACATTGTGCAAAATCCTACCCTTTATACAGCAGGCTTTTTAATTTCAGGTCATTACCTTTGAGCTACTGATTTTTATCCTTCTGTTAGTAGCAGCAGTGGAATGACATATGTAGATGAAGCATGTTTATTTAAATACCAAAAGTGAAACACAACAAGAGGCTTGAGTTCTTAAAAACTAAATACAGCACTATTCCAAATCAGCTACCTTCTAATTATCAGCTTAGGTGGAGGAACAATTCAGAAATCCTTCCTTTTCACTCAGCTTTCATACCAAAATCTCAGTAGCAGTACTTCATCACTCTCCTTTAAAGATTTCCAGGTGCTAAACTGAAGAACCAAACAAAAGAAAGCCCATAAATCACCACTTCCCACTTCTTTAACATTGTGCTACAGAATTGCTTTCCTTCTTGCCTAGTTCTCTTGTGCACCACATTTCTCAACCTTATGACTCTCACATTCCTGTATACACAGTATTCTTATCAACATGAGTCTTGAGGAGAAAGCAGGCAAAAATCCCCAAACACTACTGACTCCTTGCATATCATGCCTGACACACTGAGCCAGGTTTGAACCAGCAGGTGATGGAGCTATATTTATGCTGACTCCAGGGGCACAAAAGACAAAACAGGGATATTCAGTATTTGCATTAATATGTGCAACTTTGTAAAACCTCTCATTGGTCTACTCCTGTACATCTTTCTAACTATTGTTGCTGAACTATTATGGTAGCAATATGTAGTATATTCTACTATTGTTAGTGAACTGATAGTCAAGAACACAGGGGTAAGAGATAAAACATTTCCAAATATCTGTTAAATATTGGGCAGTATGTGGAGTCATTTCATCACCAACACGTGCTTGTTCAAGTGTGGACACAGAATTAATATCAGTGGGGTTAAGTTGAAGAGCAGTCCAAACAGAAAGATACCTGATGAACTAGATTTACAGGAATGTAAATAAGTGCATGAGTAACCATTCTGTAAAGTAAGCCTTTTCTCTAGGGAAAATTTTATTGTCTTTATTGCCTACTATAGCAAATCCAGGCTAACATATTGCTTTAATTACAAATAGGGATGTCACCTTAAAATTTTGCCTTTTTATCCCACTTAGAAGTCTTCACCGAGTGCAATTTGTGTGAGATTTACTGAGGCCCAGCAGCTAAGACAAAGAAGTGATTCTGACCAAATTGCTTAGTTTGACAAATAAGTAACACAAGACAGACACAGAGCAACTGTGAAGGTGCTCACGAAAGTACCTGACACTTTATGCAAACATCAAATGATGTGCATGCCTAGATTTCTGTTTTGCCTCTTCCAGAATAAAAAATGAGCCTTAGTTGTAGTAACTGTGCTTGAAAAGTGGTTCTGTATTTGAAAGATTGGGTGTTCTCACTATTGTTATCAAGACTATAACTGAATCCAGAAAATACCTTCAATTATACCTCATGGAGATGTAGCCTAAATTTCAAATTAGAATGTCACCCATGCTACTAGGGTGTTGTTATTTATTGAAATATGTAAGCCTAAGACATAGCTGAAGCTCCTGCTGTTATACTTCTGTGGCAATGGCACCTAGATAAAAAGGACTGACTCTGGCAGCTAAATGTGCATGATGTTGTGAGTTAAAGTAGCATGTGACAACATCCAGTAAATACTGGGCACAAATCTTTCTGCTGTGATAGCTTTGTTGACATGCAAATACAATGAGACATATGCTTTGTTTTGATTTTTCTGTTAAATACAAATCAAACATTTTAAACCTTTTAGAAATGTATGCTCATGATAGCAGAGAGTAATGAAATAGAATATGAGCATAGTTATGGTAAATCATTGTATAATATGCAATACTTTCAAGCTACTCACACGTCACTTCACCGTAACATTTGCAGTCTAATGAAATGGTCCACAAATGATTAATATTCTTAAGTGCTTTCCTTTTTCTCTTAAGTGCTTCTAGGCAGAAAAAAAGAAATGTTTTGCATTATCAGTGTTTGTGTGTGTAGTTAGAGTCACAGTGTCTATTGATTTTTACTTCCTGTTACAAATACACATTAGGAGGTTTTATCTATATATGATAAACAAATTGAGGAATGTATGTTGAGCTACAGCTGAAGATGGTGTAAATGATGGTAGTGCCGTTGACTTAATTTGAATGATGCTTATTTGCATGGGTTGGGTATGTGGCCCTTGTTTTCCAAGTGAGCTGAGAATATGCAGTACAAGTAATACTTTATCTTCCTGTCGTTTAAATGTCTCTGGGGTCTCCGCTTCTGTTCTACTCACATGATTTTTGCTTATATTTCTAATGTTTAAAAATAATTTCTCTGAAATGAAAAATTAACAGAAGTTGAATATTGGGAACATATTAAAAGCTTTTTTAAAGTGTCCGTACCTTATTTTATTTTTGTACTTTTCTATGTAGGTAACCTTTTAGAGGATTTGTGTTATGTTAAACTGCTTGAGTCTAAAAATGTGATGTCTTTCACAGCAACAGTTCACCGGTTGCAATTTATAGGTAGGCCCTGTATTATCAGCTCTACTAATATGCAGATGTTAAATATTTGCACGATAAAACATCAAAGTTTTGTTAAAACCATAGTCTGTCTGCTTTCTGTAACTGTGCTCCAGTGTGGAGAGCACCATTTAATCTTGAAAGGTGGCCTGAAGAAGATTATTTCCAGTTCAAGATAGAAAAAGAAAATACCTAATTCTTATGACTCTTATGATGCGTTTGAAACTGATCTGAAATATTTTCTAAGATAGAGAGATATTCAAAACCCAAGACTTGTACTTTTGGGGAGAAGGAGCAGGAGGGTGAATGAAAAAAAATGGAAAACTCATGATAATTAAGCCAAATTTCAGCAAGGCTGAAGCGTCTTCCTTATGCTGCTTTTTCTGCATTTGTTCTCACCATAGATTTATGAAGAATTGGAAAAAGAATCAGGAAAATTCTGGCAGAGAAAACATAGCGAAGAAACAAGCCAGTCTTGGCAGATTTCAGTTAGCAGTAGGAATGTGGAATTCTTGTCGGTGCCCTCTCATTAGGTAATGGTGCCTTTTCCAAGTGAAGAGACTGAAAAAAAGTCCCGCTACTATTGCTGTGGAAAAGAAAAAAAAAAGGCAAGTCTTTGCCATGACAGTAAATCTTCATTCATAAGGACACTTTTTGTTTGATCAAAGTTTCTGAAAGAGTAAAAAATATTGGATAGTGTTAGTAATAAGTACAGTAATAAGCTTTAATGATATAGAATTTTAATACATATACATATATTTGTGACTGGTTATTTCACAGAAGTATTAGCAGAGTATCTGTTCAAAGAATGAATTGAAAATCCTTCAGCTTCCAGGAGAATTCTCAGAAGTGCAACATTTGAAAGCAACAGGACAGAGAAGACAGCAGAAGGTGAGTTTGAAAATGGTCTTGTGAAGAATTAGTTTCCTCATGATGTATTACTAGAACATGAAGAAGATCTCCTGCTTTCCTTTAGAGTGAAAGGAGACACAAAAGGCCCTGCTAATGAGTCAAGCTATAACAGAGCTGTTTATGTTGGAGAATATATCAGGAGGCTCCTGTTTTTCAGTGCAAATCTTAAAAGACTGCTTTAGATACTGACCAAAATTTGCAAGTGTTATTTAACAAAAAATATAGAGCTTGGCATGCATTCTAGAGCAAATCAAGTGAAACAGGTATGCAGCACATCAGTCAAGCGCCAAGTGTTACTCACTTATATAATTCTATAGAAAAATGAAGCACAATTAAGAAGGCACATATTTGCTTATATGATTAATATAGATAATATTTATTTTTTTAAATCTTTTTTAGATATAATGTAAGTAATGTTGAGTAGAAGTTTCTCTTACAGAAGGTGCTAGTGGATCAAATGTCTGAATGAGAAGTTGTGACCAGTCTTAGAAATGCCCATTGTCTGCAGTGAAATGAATCTGGGAAGGAAAAACAGATGTCCAATGTCAGAAGCTTTGAATGAAAATATCACTTCAATGCAAGCACAAATTGAACACACTTTTTTTCCCCTCAAAACATAAAATTATTTAAAAAATTCCTAGAATTGTTTGAATTTTTTTTAAGCAATGCAGATCTTGTAAAATATTTTTAACAGAAGAGAGGAGAAATATTACCGCCCTACAGCAGCAAAGCTCACAGAAGCACAGAAAAGTTACAAACAGGCAAATATATCACAAACTGTTTGTAACAATGCTCTGTCAGACTCAGCATCCACAATCCAAATGGAAATGCCACTACATGTTTTCTTCTGTGATACCATGATGAGCCTTTGAGTTGACAGAGCAATGAGTGCAACAATGTCTAAAGATTAAACGCAATCTGATTTTCATGCACAATCAGATCATTTTGTTGATATTGTGCCCAACAATGTTCTATCAAAAGGAAGAAGAGATCTAAAACAAGCTTGGCATTGGAATGCAGTTATCTTCTATTACATTGGCGCTAGACCTTTTTATGTTGGAGCTTTCAAGGATGCATCTTATCAGAAGCTGCTTTGAGAATACATTTTATTAGCCAGGAACAAAATCCATTAAAAACATTATAATATAGTGCTATAAAATTAATACATTAAAGATGATAAATAAATTTATGTATAAATAATTTATGGGACTCAAGAATAACACATAGTCACATTTTAAAATTAACATCCCACAATGCAGATGTGGTTACATGTGATGAGCAATGGACAAAGTAAGACACAGACATAAACATCAATTTAAGCACAAATGATGCACAGTCACATGAGATATGGGCAAACTAATTCACAGAGTATAGTTTGTATCTCTGTAGAGAAGCTGCAGAGATTAATTACTTTCCCCATGGCTTTAAATTGTGGAGGGGTTTTAAAAAGTAGTAGAAGTAGGTAGGAGTTGTTTCTTGACTGTAGCTAATTCATGTTTGCAAAATGACAATTTTTTCCTTGAGTAACCCTTGTAGCAGCTAGTGTATGAAACTGACTTCTACTAAGAACTGTAGGATAAAATAAGAGTTTTTTCTAAAGTTTGTGAAAATCAATAGACATGCAACTGATTTCAGTAATTTGAATCTGGACTTATGCAAACTGCCTTCTACTTTGTAATGGTATAATAATGTCAGAAGAAAGTAATAGTGCAGATATAGAACTCTGCAATTTTCATTATTTTTTCCCTCTTGAATAAATACAGGCTATATGCATTATTAGCTCAACACTGAGAGCTAACAAAGGTTTGAAAAGCCAAACACTTGGAATAATGTTCAATTTTTTATGGTTATTGATCAAGAGTTTGGCTTTTATGTTAGCATAAAAAATATTGAGGTGGGATATATAAAGAAATTTATCTTGTAGATTAATAACCGTTGTAGAATATCTAATGTGACTCTGAGCAACAGCTTTATACATGAGTCAGACAAACTGCATGAGGGAAAAAGGCAAAATCCTCTTTCTTTCTGTTTTAAAGAAAGATTTTTCAGATTTATCTTTCAGATGTGGCTGTGGAATATTAAGGGAAGTATAAGAAAACACAGATATTAAGAAGACCATGATTGTTTTTTTCTTTCTGTGGACTAATCTTTCACAAATATCTTCTGAGTTGCCATGAATTCTAACCCTGAAATTTCTAGAAGATGGTATTTTGCAAGCACTTAAACGCAGTCGTCATTTACTTCTGTGGTTAGAGAAGCAAATTTGAATTAATTATAAAAAAGACATATTATTATATGAGTAGATTCAGCCCTCCTTATTTCCTCATTTTGAGTTTTTGACCACATTAAAAAAAAAAAAAAAGGCAAAAAAACCCGCAAGCGAGAGAGAAAAGAGTTATGGCACAGACCCAGAAGGAGTTCTGCAGCACATGTGAACAGTCTGTCGTGCCGAGGAGACTGGGCCAAATTTGTTCTTGCTGTAATTCCATTGAAGTCACTGCACTGGAGCTATTAATGGGCATGAATGTTGCCTTTTACCACTTCTGACTTTGTATACTCTAAGAACTGTATTTCTCAAATTTTTGAGATTTCACTGGCTGGGCTAAAAATATTGCACTGCACATTTTTTTTTCTCATTCTGATTAGTATGCTAAATGTGACACACCTTTTGGTGAGGAAGATGTTAGACTTCATATTATAATGTTTTCAGCAACAGAATGTTTGGAAAAAGTAGTGATAGGCCATTTTCTATGTGTAAAAATGGACAAAATGAATAATGCTGATTATTTAGAAAAATAGTCAATTATTTGGTTTACAAAATTGACCAGTGCCAGGGAACAGGTATATCTACCCAATAAATTTCCTGACTGGAAAATGAACGTACCCATTTTGCCCACCTCTTCCCTTCAGTGAGTTTATAAGAAGCCTTATCTTAAAAAGGGAAAGTGTAGTCTTATAACAAAATATCCCACATATTCAGTAATTCAGAGTTTTCAAATGCAGCTTTTAAAATTGCAAAAAGCAGAGTATAAGGTTATATCTTTGAGATTTTCTCAACCTAATTGGTACAACCATGTTTTAATACCTGCCAGCTGACATTCTCTGCAAATTTGAGAGGTCTTTTGCATTTCTTTCTCTGAATTGAATGTCGCCATTGAAAGGAGGCTGTATAAACACAGTGTTGTGGGGTTTATTCTATAAAAAGCAATATTCATATTTTCTTTCTTTTGCTGAAGATTCTATTAATTCACAGAAGACTTAGCTGATTTCAGGAAGCAGATACTGAGTCTGGGAACATTTTTTTTCCAGCGTCAACATCTGGATGTGTAGCTGTCTCCACTAGTGGTGAAAGTGGTGGCTGTGCAAAAGCCTTCAGGGCTAATATCCTGGGTCAGGCTGCTTAGGGAATTGCTTGAAGTCTTTCTCAGGAATATTTCTTTGAGTTACTGCTGACTTCAAGGATTCTGTTTCTACCCTCCAACCCCCATTAAATACAATGATTTAAAAAAAAAAAAAAAAAGGCAGATAATGTTCTCAGTAAAAGAAAGATATTCCCAGGGAGTAAGATACTATTTGCTCTAGTTTATTTAAAGATCTCCCATAAATAAAATTACTTGAAGTCTGACAGATTGGTTCTGAGGGCTTTCTACCATCTCTTTCCTATTAATTTCTTCATTCCTTAGAGTTGTGACAATAACATGATACAAATTGCATTTTTGGTGAAAATGATGAGACAGAGAAACTTCTTGTAATGAAGAGTAAGTAATGCTGGAAGTTAAACATCATCAAAAAGAACTCTGTATTCTTAATATTTGAATGACAAATTTTGAGCAATACATTTTAAAATTTTGCTCACATATTACTGTGCAGATTTTAGTGCTAGTCAAAAGGCCAACAAAGGACAAATCCTGGATAAAGAATGATGTACTTTATACAGGTCTTTATGCAGTGGCTATACTGATGTCCTTGGGGACTTCTACAGTTTCACACAAATTGGAGTGCTTCAGTGCCTTGTATTAATAGATTACAGGGACTGTACTACCAGTGTCTGATTTGTTGATGTATCTTCCAACAAGTGGATGTGTGTTGATTTTTAACCTTTAAAGGAAAGTGCAGTACTTAATTCTCATAGATGAAAATGGCACAGGCAATTTGAACTTAAAAGAAATGATGTCTTAAATCTTCCAAATTATGTGCCTTTTTCATGGCCATGGTTCTACCACCTTTGAGTCTGTATTTTAGAAGTATAGTTGTATCATTTACATCTGTGACTGTGCCCCACTTCTGCCTACTGAGTTCATTTTACCCTCCCAAAGGAATATAAAGATTGTTTGAAGCCTTTCCCAATGCAGTAACAGCATCTTCACAGCAAGAATGTTGCGAAGAATTCGAACTGTTGCTCACAAACAAACAAACCTTCTCTAACTTTGATTTCTCTGTGTTTCACATTTTATATATCAAGTCCCTTCTTAGAAAGGAGGTTAATAACAAAGTTCTGAAATCTCAGTTTCTGAGCCTGCTGCTTTTATAATCCTCACTTGTCTCATTGTTATTCTAATTATCATCATCATTATTATTATTGTGGTTTGTTTTCTCTATATGAATAAAGAACCAGAGTGACTAATATAAAACAATCACAGCTCTTTCTCAGACTGCTTATATGTGCACAGACATTCAGAACAAAACAGATGAGTGAAAGTATCTTTTCATAACTCTTATATTACAGCCATAAAAGCTGAAGAAATAAAACTTACAGAAACTGAGTTTACACCAGTGGAGCTATGATCAAACTGAAGACCTGCCAGCTTTAAAGTCTTAATGAAATAAATATCTGTCATAGAGCTTTCATTTGCTTTGCTTAACATATAAACTTTTCCCATTAGGAAAAACTGAACTTCAAGGTTTAGTATTCTGTTTGATTCAGATGACTTTTTTTTCATGCATAGAGTATTTGCAAACCAACACTGTTCCATACCCTCAGATAGCTGGAAATTTCTTCAGCTGAAACAATCAGTTTCTTGTGCAAAAAGACACATGACTTTTGCATGTGAAAAATTAACCCATCTTAACTGCAGGGAAGTGGCCCTATGACTGTCTGTGGGGAGTAGTGAGGTAGAAATAATCTCTAAGCAGCTTTTTGGGGCAATTGTGTCATGTAGCAACTTTCTCTAAAATGCATGATATTAATATTAGCTGAATAATTGCTGTGTAATGGAAATAAATTGCCAACCCTACTATGAGGTTATATGCAAAACAAAAACCCCAACTTTTATCACTGACAATAATTTTATTTTATATTGATAACTTTCTCTGGGAGGTTACTCAAATGAACATTCTTATAATATTATTACCATTGACATGTGTCCTTTAAGTGTTTGACTTGATTTGGAAATGGGACTTCCACACTGTACTTGACCTCAGTGATCTAATAGTACTTTTCTGTATTTCTAACTTGAGTGAATTCCCTGTATTCATTTTTATGAGATGTAAAAGAATGTGCTGTGTTCGTGTTCCATCTGACCTTGAACAGGAAAGTTGCTAAAGGACTATGGAGCATATTCCTAGAACAGATTTCTGCTGGAGGAGAATGGAGGAGCAACTTTACCTTAAGGCATCTGCACTACCAGTTGTTGTTCTGTTTACTGTGAGAAAGTAGCACAGTTTCTATACTTTTCAAACATAATTCTGAATATACATATATATGATGCTCTTTCTGTAGCAAACCACTGGCAAATTTCTTTCAGGTTTTTGCATGATTACGATCCATAACCTCCTAGCCAAACTCTTTCTAAAAATTCTTGCAAATTACACGCTTCAAACTGTGTCTCAATTAACAGATATTTATGAACTCCTGTTTTTCTTGGGATTTCTTTGTGACTTCAGATTTTTGGGAAGATATTTTGTTGCTGCAGGAAAATTCAGTAAATGTAATAAAGTTAAAAAGTATTAAATAATATTTTGTACTTGTTTCTGTAATATCTGCTAGAATATGAGAGCTATATGAAAATAGAGTACTATATGTAATGATAACATTTTTGCTTAGATCTATATTTAGCTATTAATAGCATGTAAATAAGTGTTAGAGTTTTCTGTAAGTGATTACTAAAAAGCTTATGAATTTTTTTAGCAAAAAGAGAAAATCAGAAAAAGCTTCTGTTCCTATAAAAGGCTGCAAAAGCATTTCCAAGAACAGACAACACAAACACTACACAGGAAACTGGCTACTTACCAACATTGAATTATATCTTATAATTGAGGCAATGTATTCCTAAGCTTATCGTTCCTCTTTTTTTAAGAGACTGTAAAGCCCTTCTATTCTGTTTTCCATCTGATTTTTCAACCCAGATGTATTATTTGTGGAAAGTACTGGGTTTAAGTAATATTTTACACATGGGGTGACAATAAGTCCAAATATTACTGCAACACATTTGCATTAAATAAAGGGAAGAATAATTAAAACAAGAAAAAATCTTCCAAAAAAACCCCAAAACCAAACAAGTAAAAAACCTCCAACCCCTAGAAAAATTAAGACCTTTATTAAAAAGCAGTAAAACAGATCTGAGTTAAATGCTTAATAATCCTCAAATCAAGTATTTCATATACCAGGCATCTAATTTAAAATATATGAAGAATGTTAGCACTATTTCAATTTGCTCAGTGTTACTGGATATTAAGAAGGACAGAAAAAGAGCTCATAAAGTATTTCCATTAATAAGTTTTTCTTCCTGTATCCTTCACCTTTCTGTTATCCTTCCCCGGAACACCCAATCCATGATGAAAAAAAATAAATAGACCAACAGAAATCAAAAGCTATACAGCGCAGATACTATTCCAGCCATCAGAATCAAGTCAGTTTTTAACTTCATTAAATTGCTGTCATATGGTGTCTGCTGACATGCATCAGACTTTGGAGAGTCTTACTCATCAGGTATTCTCTAAGATTGTTAACAAGAACAGCAACTCTCATCAGGGGTCCCCAAAAAGCAGCTAATTAGGGGACAAAGGTTGCTCAGATTGTGACAATTACACCTGTAGGTCCCTGTAGAAACACCAAAATCTTGAACAAATGTATGTTTGGTTGCTTAGTGCAAGAAATAAAGAGCTAGTCCATTAAAAAAAATGAGAGGCAGAAACTGTCAACCATTTGAAAAGCTTTACGAAAATGATCATCCAATTAGTGACTATGATCAAATCAGGCATGAACTCTCTCTGGATGGCTCCATAATTTTCCTTCTTGCATGGTGTAATTTCATATAGCTCAAATGAACTCGTGAGAGGTAATTCAGTTCCAAACAGTTTTCTCATCACTGCTAATTATACTAATACATTGAAATGCCTCCTACAAAATGCATGAGCCCTTTAAGCCACCTCATTAATGTGATATAATTTTTTGCCAGAATATATATCAAACCTATTATCACCACAGGTTTTCTTTAGCATTTTTTTCAAAATGTCTATCAAAAAGCTGAAAAAGTAGATTTCTTTTCGTTTATTTTCAACATAATTAACTGTTTCTTTGAACTCTAGTTGTCTATTGTGGTGTTTTCTTTAAAGAATACTGGCAAAATACAGAATGATAGGGGTATTCCTCATACCTACAGGTTCCTTTTCCTGAGTATTTGATTCCTTAAATCTCTTTTCAGTTGAAGCTGATCCTTTAAATGGCAAATGATGCATGCAATAATGTGTAAAAATGAATTATACAAACTGAAAGCAGGGGTGTAAAAAGAAGCATCATCTGAGACTAAAATAAAGACAGATTTTATGGTATTTATGTCAGTTAATTTAACTGCTGGTAGGGGCTTTTGTTGAAACATGAGTTAGTTCCAGTGTTTAACCTTGCAGCATTAATTTATGCTTTATGGCATGAGTACTTCATCACTCCCTCCTTGGGAAGACAGTTATCTCATTAGCCAGAATTTAATGAAATGCAAGGATACACTTCTTAATTTCAAAGATTACTATAGCACAAATCAGGTGTAAATCTCAGACTGACTGTCCTTTCCCTTTACTGGTTTAAAAAAATAGATTCATTTTGCAATCATATAACAGAAATTCATCTGGTGGGATAAATTTCACTACTGCTATTCTAAAGGCATTTCTCATCTGTGCAAGCTGTTTTAACTTTGTATTCAGTAATATTGGTGACATTTAAGGTCTGTACAAAGTTTAAGGTTTATAATCCATTGCAACTACTAAAAACAGTCAAAAATATATGGTGTGGGTTTCATTGCAGAAGGATGCTTTGCACAAGAAATATGAAGCAGAATCGGGCTCCATTTTCACAGAACTGTGTCTAGGTCCAAAAGAATATGAGAGTGCACACCCTATCCTATGTGAGACTGAAAAAGCTGATAAGATTAATGTTGGCTTCTTACACTTGTGCCTGTCACTATATCCAAAATTCCAGTAAACACAAAACACTTTACTACCTTGTAGTCTCATTTCTTTGAAAGGCAGGGTGCTCAGACACAGTTTTACCATGTTTTTCATATGCCTTTCTTTTATTACTTAGCTGTTGCCATAAATTAACTTATTTTGCTGTTGAAATTTCCATCCTGCAGCTCTCTGCATGAGTATGTACTTCACTGAACAATAGCAGAATCTAGAGAATGCATTATGCAGAATGGCTTTTTGGTGAAAAATGCAGGTGTTTGCTCTTGTTCATAACAGCAATTCTTTGTTTCAGTATCAAAGCAGGGCAATTTATAAAAGATTCTTGGGCTTATATAATGTTAATGCACATAATATTATGTTATGTAATATTTACTTACCAAATGCACCAGTTTGAAGACATAAATGCATATTTTCCCTAGTGTTAACAAATAGCAATAGCAGTGTTTTAGGCTTACAGTCAGTTACAACTAATGTACCACATTTTATGAAGTCTGTCCATGAGCAGCTGGATATGTGAACAAGGAAATACAAAGAAATTCAGACCAAGTCTGGTATACTGGTATCAGGCTGGCTTTTCAGACTACATATTGATGGAAGGAGGGATTATCCTTGTGCACTGAGTGGCTCAAAATAGGGTACAGCATATGAATATTAATTAAAGACACTTTTATAGTGGTAAATATTTAATTTTTTATTTCCATATAGTAGAAAATAGTAATCATAATTTAAAGTCTATAGCAGTATGCAATGCCATTATTTTTCAAGCAGATTAGGAAAGGACTGTTTGTTTCTAAACCAGAGTGTGGCCTTTCATTTCTGCAGCTATAATTCCTACATCTCTTTTCCAAAGGCGACCAAAAATTTGGCATGACCAGGTCACATCTGTTTGTCACCAGACAGATTTTGAAACTGGACAACACAGACAGCTTAGCTGTGAGCTTCAGGAAGTGCTACTAAAAGTATAAAACCAGACAATAGGTATTTACAACACCTCATAGTATGTGGAACCACACACTTGTCCATCAGCCTTTGGTATGGAAATCCATGCTGTTGGCTCTGTACAGCAATCTGTATGAAATAAGCTACCTCATGTTGACTCAAGGCAGTTAAGGAGGACATTCATACCGAGTCTAGGGTTTTCCATCTGTTTTAAATACTTTCAGAATCTTGTCAGAATAGATCATTGCTTTCTCTTTCGCCGGATCTAGTCCTGTCAGGGTGAAGTCCATGTATTTTGGCAGGGACTGTCATGTCATTTATTATGTTTGTTTAGCACACTGAGGTATAACCTGACTCTGCCAGTTAGGTGCCACTACATTAAATTGTAATTATAATAAGGCACCATGGAGAAGGGACATACTGACCAAGAATGGTGAAGTATATCTATTTTCATTGGAAACTTCATGTGAGAACTCCAGTAGAGCCATAGAGTAGACAGTACCCCCAATGTCAAGATTTTGCCTTGTACAGTAAACTGCATTTCTGCATTGCTTCATCAGCCTTCCAAAATTCCGACCTGTTTCAAAAGGTTCTGCTCTTGTTTCAAAAGTCTTGTTCACACTAGATGCAAAACCAATTTCAAACCCTATTACTTTTATACTGCATTTAATATATTGTGTGACTACACATACATTACTTGGTGTCAAAGGATGAATTGGTCCCTGGAGAATCTTGATTTCAAGAACACCCTTTGCTACGCTCAACTTCTCTTCAGGCAGAGACTGAGAGAGCATGCTGCAGGGGAAAGTACTTGTAAGAGATCCCAGGTTAGATCTGGAGGATGATTTGCCACTCTAATAAAAGAAAGGGAGTTGCACTGCCATCCAGAGGGACCTGGGCAAGCTGGAGAAATAGGCTGACATGAGCTTCATGCATTTCAACTAAGGCCAGTAGAAAGTCCTGTACTTTGGGAGGAATAATTCCACACACCAGTACTTGCTGGGGCCTGACCAGTAAATGTAATTTTGCAGGACACAAGCTGGTGGACCCTGGTGGAGCCAGAAATGAACCCCTTCAAGGAGAGAAGGTCAACAGCGTCCTGGACTGCTTTAGAAGCCTTGCCAGCTGGTCGAGGAAGATGACACGTCCCCTCTACTCAGTCCTGGTGAGGGCACACCTTGGAGTGCTGGCTCTCCAGTACATGAAGGATATGGAAGGAGTGCAGCAAAATATCACTAAGATAAATAAGGACTAGATCATCTTTCCTATGAGGAAAGGTTGAGAGAGTTGGGACTGTTTGACTTGGAGAAGGCTCACAGGGGACATTATCAGTGTGTATAAAGACCTGAAGGGAGGATGGATGGAGGATGGAGCCAGGCTTCTATTAGTAGTGCCCGGTGACAGGACCAGAGGCACGCTTCCTGGCATGGGGACATCAGCAACCACTCTTTCACTGAGGGGCTGACGGACTGACACAGGCTGCCCAAGGAGGTTGTGAGTCTCCATCCTCAGAGAGATTCAGGAGTTGTCTGGCCATGGTCCTGGGCAGCTAGTATTAAGTTTCCTTGCTTAAACAGGAAGGAGTTGGACAAGATGACAACCAGAGATCCCTTCTAACCTCAGTCATTGTGTGAATCCATGGAAAGCCTGGCTCAGAACACCTTAAACACCTTCAGCTGTCCAAGAAATCTACTGAATGACAAACCAGAAGACAAAACATGGACTTTGAAGGTACTTGTTTGTGACTTTGGATAATCATGTGTCCAAACAAAAGTGTTGGAATACTAACTTAGTAAGGTTATGCTGGCTCTTCGACCTTTAGAGAAGTATGCATAAATGAAGTGGACTTGAAAACTTAAAACTTCATATATATAGAAACAGTAAATGAAAGAAATATTTTAATTGAAATCAGGCAGTAGATTATATGCAATTAAAGCCAAACAACAACTAATGTAATTGTAATTTTCAGGTCAAGAAATTTTCTTTGAAAATTCTTTATTTCTTCAGGAAAAAAAAAAAAACCTGTGAATTTTTTACATTTTTCATTCTTCCCTGTTGAAGGATATATAAGCTTCCAAGATGGCAAAAGGGTATTTTACTCCAGAATTCATTTCAGTTGTGGAGTAGATTTAATCAATTTCTCTTCTGTTTCTCAGAACTGTTCATAGCTTTCAAAGAGAAATGTTTTTTTCACTGCTCTTCTGCTTATTTTATTTTTGCCCTTCCAAACACTCTTTTGCACATACCACCTTACAATAGGTATAGCCATTCTAGTAGACTGTATACACAAGGTTTGGCTGCCCTAGCTTTCAGTAGAAGTTTATTTTTATTTAAAGTCGAGACACATGTCAAAGTGGATGAAGGCTCAGATCTCAGTTTCTAAGGCAATAATATGAGAGATGGTGATTATTCACTTGCAGATGGAATGAAGAGGACTGCTACTCAAGTTTTAGACAACATACTTCCTTGAACAAATAAATATTTCCTTGAAATCTATAAATCTGAATTTTGTTTAATAATTACAACGGGGAAACAGAAATCAGGGTCACTGAATTATTATTATATTCTAATCTCTCTTGTATAGGGCTCAGCTATTCCATCAAGTTGCCATTGCTTTAAGAGGTGCTAAGTGAACTCTTAGCCTCTGATGAATCCAAAGTACATTAGCATAATCTTTTTGCATTAAAGTTCAACCTTATGTATTTTACCTTGTGTTTGGCACAAATGAATAGTAAATAAGCAGCCACCCTCCTCAGCTGATGCGTAGTAGTAACTCTTTAACCTGTAAGGCTCGAAAGTGCAACTGTTGCTGTTTGAATATATCAGCTCCAGTTGCTCTCAGTTTCAGCCAGTTTCATGAAGCAACCAGTTTGGGAGGACTTAAAGATCCTTTTTGAAGTCATGCCAGATAAAAGTGGGGAGAACGGACCTTTAGGAATTCAGGCGAGCTTAAATCAACCATCCTAAATGTCTTCACACTGTGAAAAATAAATTAACTATATCTTCTTTACATATATATATAGCATAGCTGAAAAATACAAATAATATTGCCAGTCACATTGAAATAATAAAAAGTAATCTGGACTGCCAAAAATTATTTCCTTTTTTTTTTTTTTTATATCCATGATTCTTTGTGTTGACAGTCTGAATTTTAAGTTTTTAATATTATGTTGTTAATTTTTAAAAAAGAATATTTAGATTCTCTTATACTGATCTCAGATTGAGATTATTTAGGAGAGATAAAATTATTTTCTAAGCACCCGTAACTTTGATGTTATAATACTGGGATTCTCAGTGGTATGTGGCTATTCAAAATCATCAGGTTTTCACTGCGGCCAATGAAAAAACTTCCATAGATTTTGGCAAGTAGAGAAACTGGTACAGTGTAGGTAAAACAACTGAGCTAAGAAAATTTCATTGGAAACTGGACTTTCAGAAACAAAGCAAGCATATGTTCTCGTCTTTTCATCCTTCACACTGATGATGCAAATGGTGTGTATTAAACTGATCGAGTATGTTGAAAAAATTATCCTGCTGTATACAATATTCTGGTATATGCAGAAAAGTTGTAGCAGCAGAGGTTGTGTTTTTTCAAGCCAATATAACTGCTCACCCAGTATTTGAAGGACATGACCCAGTTTATTTAAATATCACAGATGATAGTTTAGAATATGTCACAAAAAATTGATATAGAACCAATTTGGACCTGTATGCAAAATCAATTAAAAAGAAAATCTGGCTTCTCAGTCTAACCTGATACAATGGCAAGCAAAGTAAGGAAACTGGTAGCTGGAAATTTTAAAGTTTTATCTCTTTTGTGTCTGTCTGAATAGATTTGTTACCTGAACTTTTCTAGTCAAATAATAAGGCTGTTTCTAACTTTGCATTCTTCTGACTTCTAATTATACTTATTTTCATTCTGCTAATCTTGTATTTTCTTGGTAACTTAAATTGTCAATTACTTGTGTTAGGGGACTGCTACAAACAGAGGTTAAAACATTACAATAATTATGTACCCAGCAATGTGCCTAAAACTTGCTTAGATCATCTGATGTTTAAAAAACCCTCTATTCGCATTCACCCATTCTGTTGGCATGCAGGCAGGGGTGTTGATTTATTTGGATGGGCTACTGAGAAGTGTCAGGTGACCACTATAAAATTAATTTCTTTATAGGTCAGGGAGCAACACTTAGTCTTGTAGAAATTAATTGTTAGGTTTCCATTGTGGCATTAATGAAGAAAAGCTGCAAGAGAAAACAGACCATTTTCAGGAATGTGTTTCAGAACATTAACACCTTAATTTACATAAAATTAGTTACATACTGCTGTAGTAATTTAATTCATTTGACCAGGACTTTGCAACTGTGAAAAATAGATTCAGAAAGGCAAATCAGGACTCTAACATACTTTCTCCAAGTGGATGATTTCATGACAATGTGAAACCAGAATGATTTAATTGCAAGATATAAAAAATTATATTGTGTTGCCAAATCTTAAGACTAGGATTTGGGATAAAAGGTTTTAAAATGGAAATAAATGAAAGAAAAAAATCCACATAACCTGTACTTTAAGTAATTGCTTTTTTCCTCATGTGTACTGAATAGGTGATAAAATCAAAAGTTGACTGTAAGATTTTGACATATGGCACTGAAAACCAGGCATGTAGGCAAAAGGCAAAGACTTCTTTTTGAACAAAGAAAAGGCATATATGAGAGAAATGACATAACTTGGGAGAAAAACAGAGCTTTTTTGCTTTTTTTCCCTTCCTAAAGAAAAAGAAGAAAGACACATTATCTTTCTTCAGCTGAAAATGTGATACAAAGGAAGCTTCTGCATCCTGAGTGTTCAGCTCCTCGATATGCAGAATTTACTCATCCTCTTTCATCAGTAAAAATTAGAATCCACCCTTCTTTATCCTTTTAAAACTGTCTTCAATTCATTTTCCATTGGGATTAATTTGCAGTTGTACTATACCGGTGTAGTTAAAACTATGACGAGAATTCATTTAGATCAGTAAAATGATGATTTACATTATTTAGCTATTCACATACATTAGAGAGTGAAGAATAAGGTATGATGAATATGCATAAAAATGCTAGATGCAAAAGTTTATGGTTCAATTGTATTACAATTTCATTCATGTCTTAATTTTCTATCAATAATTTCTTCAGCAGAACTCACAATTCTGAAACTGTCTGGCCTTATAAAATGCAAAGCTGATTCCCCATGTCTAAATGACCTGGGGATTCTTCCTGGGACTCATCAGGCCCCTGGAAAGGACCCTGCATTTTAGAAAAAAAGCAATTTTTAAAATTTTTTTTATTATTTTGTGAAAATAAGATTCTTGTCTCTGAGCAATTCAGTCATTCAGCCTGATCCTTTAGATAAGAAATTATAGATTATCCCTGTTTTGCATCTTTCATTAATCCTCCAGCAAAAGCCTGGACAGTTCCTGCCATCTGTTGATGTACATTTCTTTACTGTCAGTGTTTAGAAAGGCACTCTGATCTGTCCTAAATCTCTCCTAACCTAACTAGAAATCCATGGTCCTTTACAACTTGAGGTTGCCAGTGTATGGACAGGGCCAGTAGTCACATGCAGCCAGAGATCACATCCCCTTTTGCTCTTTGCCTTTGTGAAGCTTAGTTTTGGAGTGAGAGTTTAGGTATGGAGGCCTAAATTTTATATACTTTTGTCTCAAATTTAATAAAGAATCATTTTATCCCTGTTATCTTGCTCTCAGGTGATGTATTCCTACTTTTTCAAATCACTAAAGAAAGGACAATTCTAGGTACCTAGCCATTTAAAAAAAACCCTTCTGGTGGCAGTGGGAAAGTTTTAAAAATTGTAGGCATTGACACAGTGATATAATTGTGTGTTCATTACAACTTCACATGAATGACTCATCAGTCAAAAATCCCTACACTCAGAGCTAGTGAAATTGCACTGCTGGAATTTGCAGGTAAAGAACCAGATCTCACAAAATGAAATAGTTGAATTTAACTAGTCACAACATGTTACAAATACCAATCAGTGACTGAACCATATATGCCAAAGATATAAGTTTAGGGCATATCAGAAGGCAGAAGGGATGGTTTCTTTGGTGACCTACTACTGTGCAACTCCTTAGCTATAACATTTGACACCAAACCCACAAATTTCCATTAAACTTGACCAGCTAAATTAAGAAGCATAAATTTCTGCATTATATATCAGTCTCATCTAGATTCCATACTATAAAATTTCTTTGATTGTGAATCTCATATGTGTTTATTCTTCTTCAGAAAGGACACAGTCCTTTGGAACATTCTTATTCTGCCCATGTATTCCCCATAAGCAAGTAAGTCTTGCATATTTCAGAGCTATGCTACCAAAATTATGGTAGCACTGAGCACAGATAGCTTGAAATATGTTAATAAGTAAAGTGCTATTCAAGTGAATTTTAGCTAACATTCATTAAGTTATAAATAATGGCACACATCATACTGATGAACCTCTAATGATTTTCAACAGAGATTTGACCTTCTTACATCAGTTGCGGCTCTGTTGTGGCTTTTGTACATCGAATAAGTATGCAATAACGGAGCCTTTGATTTACAGCATGAAAACTGCTACACTTTTAGCCCCTTTGGAGATGTTTTTAATACACACTGGATACAATGCCACCAGCTTTCCAAGTGGAATGAGCTACCTCACACAGAGGCACATTTATGCACACACATGAGAAAGTGCAGAATAATTGCAGAGTAGCTACTGGTAGTGGCATAATTTTCCTTCATATGCACGTGCCTGGGAGCTGCTCAGGATGTACACTGGATAAATTTAGAGCAATAAATATATACGGTATGGCAAATAAAAATAAATAAGCTTTCCACTATTGTGAAATCAAGAGTCATATTCACGTCTGCTACCTGAACTTTTCTTAATGGGAAATATCTTCTAATATTGTATGGATCTTACACAATTATAATGCAGTTTTATGATGTAGCCTTCATTTCTCTGTGATCACATAACTATGTGACATAACTACTAGCCACTTGCAGGAAGCAAACTGACTCACTGTTACTTCTCTGACATGGTACCTTGACGTGATTCTCAGAAGCCAGGAAGTGAAGTCAGGTATCGCCAGTGCGCTGTAAGATGATAAAATGCTTTCATGCCTGTCCCTGAAATCCACCTTTATGTCACCAGTCAGGCTTGCAGCCCACTGGGCACTATTCTGCAACCAGTTCTGACCACAGAAGAAAGCTACAGAACTGTGTCTCTGTCCCTGTCACACCAGTGTGGGTTGTCTTGGCTGGATTCATTTGAAGGTATTCATGCTCTCAGAATGAGGTACAAAGAAGCTCATCCCATTTGAAGCTGGGAAGTGTAATAAAATCCCTGTTAAATAGCAGTGTTAAATGGCAATATTAAATAGTGATGTCTGTTCCCCACTGGAAAGTATTTATCATTAATTCAGTTCACTGGAGGTCTGAAAAAATTTGTTTGTAGGGTTATTTGTAAATCATAGCATGAACCAGATCATGTCCTCTATTCCTAAATCTGAAGCCACTTAATGAGAAAACACATGAAGCTCTGCTCAAATATTTTTAACAAATCTGTTATAAAATCAGGACAGTAGCATTTCAGATACTGTGTGCCAGTGGCTCAGGTTTAAAAGTGCGACATATACAAAGTCTTAACTAAGGCCCAGATGAATCTTGGGAGAATCAGCTTTTCAACATGAGAAAATGACTGAGGTATTTTGGGGGTTTCATCAAATACTCTGAGAGAGCTTTTTAATTAATATCTGTGTAAGAATAGCATATGCAGTGAACTGAATCATACTCGTGTATGATTCATGGAAGTCCTATATGGAAGTCCTTTTGGAAGAATACCAGATAAAAGAGTACACTTGATTAAAAGCAATAAGTGTCTGTTGTGGCAAAAGATGAAAAAATGCAATAGAAATTTGAATGAATAAAAACCTTCATTTTAATGCCCTTTTTTTTTGTTTACCAGATTAAAACCTGTTTCATAAAACAGCAGACACTCTAAGTGAATATCTGTTAAAAAAATAGATCTCTGAAAGTACTATTTTATAGTTTTTGTGCAATAAGGATATCCATTTAATAGGTTTTCACACCAGCTTTGATCATATTTGGAATTATTCTGCTTTTTGTTACATTTTCGCAGTTATTTTTTAAACTTTTTTATGCTTTCTTTGAAATATATGAACCTTTTAATGTATGGATAATTTATTCTGCTCCTAAATTTAAATGCCTGGTGGGCGTAATTTTCCTATTTTAGTTTACTTCTATAGCTGCCTTCACTTTGTCTGAAATATATTATTCATTGTCTCCAAATTATAGCAGGACTGACGTGTATGAGTATAATTCCTTAAATTCATTTCAATATTTTAACTATTTGCATAACAATTGAGGGGGTTAGAAAGCTTCCCCAGCAACCTCTTTGTCTCAGATAAATTGTCAGACTTCTAATGTTAACTGTGTTTGCAGAAAGTACAACATATTTTCATATGACCTTAGGATTATGAATGTGAAGAAGTTTTTGCCAGTATTGTGACTTTGTTTGTAATTTGAAAATGTTCTCACAAAATGTAAGTTATTAAGAACATATAAAAATGCAGATCTTAAGCAGGCCAAACTCTTCATTGATGTAACTGTAGGGTCTTGCCAGAGTGAAAAGTGATGGATTTACTTTCCAGGTTAAAACGAATTTTAAGTGATTCTTAAAGTGTATTCCATTGGATCATTGCTTATCTCATCATAAAAGTAAGTTTTCTGCACTGGGCTACATCAGAGGCTCTCTTGTGCAGTGTGCATGATGGAAGAGGCAGGAATTCAGCAGAAGTGGGGTTAATGGAGATGTAAAGTGAAACTGATTTTCTAATGTGCTAGGGTGGGATGGGGTGATTAATAATGACTCAGCAGAACCTTTTATCCCTGCTCAGATCTTTGTCTGAGAGTCATAAGAGGACTTTGTCAGTGATTTCTCCCAAAACCTTTTCCTTTAAGTGAATATCCCAAATTGCTAAAAAAGGGTGGTTTTAAAACACGACCATAAAACAACAAATCCCCCCAGCTTTAAAGCTAGATTTTAGTTGAACACAAACCTGAAGAACAAACTTAAAGAAAATTCAGAAGTCTACAGAGTCTGTAAAGAAATCTCCCAGAGCATCAGGGGTTGGGCTGCTTCTTTATGATGGTCCTGGGAATGATTTTCAGTCACTGCCTCTTCAAGTGGAGGTCTTCTTCCAGTCCTCCCTAAGCCACATGGTCTCACATGCTGACACAGCGTCCTGGGCCATGGACAGAGTGGTGGGAGCCTTGGGGAGCCCTGGGGAGCCCTGGCAGGGCCAGTCAAGATTGTGAGTGCTCCAAGGGCATGAGCAAGTTTCCTTTTGCTGCCCCAGGCACCTTTGAAGAGGAACATAACAAAGATATAAAATCGCTGCCAGCTGGAGGGATGGGGAAAAGCTACAGACTTTGCTTGTTAGGACCTGACAGAGTGTTAAGAGACTGGTGGATTTTGTTGCAAAACTTCATGCAAGACTCTAGAAAATAATTTATATTATTATCTATAATGTAAAGCATGTTTATTGTTTACACTAAAAATTAGATATAATAAGCTGTGTCAAGACCCCCCTATTTATACAGTAGTTCAGAAGACAGAATACTTGACAAAGTAAGTAGCATTGATGTACTAGATTTCTCAAATTTGGTTCACCATTTAGGATGATACTAGGCCTAGAAACGAGGTTCCAGAATATTCTATAATCTTTTCTGGTGAAACAGAGCCAAGGAAAAAAATGGAAGATTCATAGAAGCAGGGGGAGTCAGCAACAGAGACCATGTATGAGAAGTCCTGATGGCATTCTCATGGAGACTTACTGCAGTGTCTGCTTAGATCCTGCAAAAAAGCCCAATAGTTTTGTGAGTTACCCTATGAGAGGATGCCATTGTAGGTCTAATCATGTCTTTGGCACTGTGGGGAACTAACACTGGGGTCATCCAATTCCTAGATTAGACCTTTAAATGTGGACAATTTTTTAATATCTTGCTGTGAGGAACAAGAGTTGATGAAAACTACAGTTCTGTATCATGTAAACAAACCCAAATTATAGGTCTAATAGCTAAATATGGATGTCTTAGTGGATTTATAAACCTAAAATAGAGAAAAATGTCCCTGCTTTGAGACATGACATAGCAGAGTGGAGTCATGGTAGGCAACTATTTTTCCTAGACACTGAAATAATCAAAATGACAGTAATCATGGAAGGAGTGATAGTTATCCTAAAACGATGTTAAAATGAGTAATAGGATGAGACATGATTCTATTTGTAGTCCCATTGGAAAACAGTGGGAATTTGGACTAGTTTCAATGGGGAAAATTACTATTGGTGTTTTTTCAAAGCTTGTCCATTCTGCATATTCCTTTAGGCAAAATATTTGTTAGTGACTTTATTACTTCCCTACTTTCTAAGCTCACTGGATACTAACTAAAAACCAAGGAATTTTCCAGGAATGACTTCTGTTATAATTTTTTTAATTTCTCTGAAAGAAAGGGTTTGGCAGGGCAGGATGTGTGACAGTTGTTTAAAAAAGAAAGCTGTAGTCTATGTAGACATCTCTTTTGCCATTCCTCTGACCTCATCACTGCACTCTACATCTCCTCTCTCTCTTTGGCAGGATTCTGAAATGGCAAGGGCAAGGAAACAGGTTTCTAACCAGAAATCCTTTTTGCAGAGAAATCTGGTTCCATTACATGAACATGAGAGTACAAAGAAACACATGGAGATTCAAAAATGAGAAGCTGAGATATCAGAAAAACCTGTCTCAAAAGAAGTGGTACTAGTTAGCCTGACTGAGTAACTTTTGATGACCAGAATTTCATGAGTATTAACACTATTGCAAGTTTGTCTCCAGGATTAAGAAATGATTGCTAACTACATGCAGAGCTTTTTCTAAATGCAAAGCTATATCTATTCTGTTTTGAAGCATATGAAGTTTTATTAGCATAAAAAGTAGGAATATACTGAAAAGAAATTTAATTTATAACTTGTATGTTTAGGCAACTGCATTTACGCTTCACCACCAAATAGAAGACTGTAATTATTTACCCATTTTTCATTGTGGGGAAATATTTCAAAACCAGCTTAACCTTTCTTTTCCAGGCAAAAGATTAAAACATTTTCATTAAAAATAGTTTCTTAGTGTCATCCCAACAGGAAAAATTATTTTAGTTTATTTAAGAAAAAATATTCTGAAACAGATTATCAAAATTTGAAGTAGAACTATTGGGCATAGTAGTTGTGGTAGGGTGATGGTGTTTGTAATTGAGTCTCCTGCAAAGATTGAAATATCTCCTCCACCTTCTAATCCTGATGGTCCCTTTCTATTCTTTCCCAACCCACCCAGAAATTGCATTTCAGCACAGTAGGTGCCTAACCTATATAAAGAACTCCAATATAAATTTCAGATTTTTAGAATACTTTTTAAAATAGCAATTTCTTAGTTTCAGCACATCATGTTAGATAATTCCTGCAAGACCATTGTTCCCAAATTCTGAATTCATAATGGACTTCATGATATCTTATCTGCTTTGCATGCAGGAATAAAAACAAAAGACATGTATTAGCAAGTGTTGGAAATTTGGGTATTTTGTATTTTAAAGTGTAGGTTTTTCCCATGTCTTGTGTAAATGAACCAAAGCTTGAAAGTTAGTATTAAAGGCCTAGATTCCAGAAAATAAACACAAAAGCTTCCAATAGGTTAATTTGTTTCTGACTATTTTGTGTTCCAAAGTCAATTTTGTGATTTGAATGGCTTGACAAGTTAAATACATTGTGTTAAAATTCTTACTTTGGCCTTTCTGCAGGAACAAAAAATTGACCTGAAGGGAATTTTGATCAGTCATTAAACACTGCTCCCAGGCCCAAGATATGGCCAACCATACCTAAACTATCCTGCAAGAAGTCTAACCAGACTCAGTATGGCAATACTATGGCATCAAACAGTGCTTTCTCCTTGGTGACACCAGAAAATAGGATCTATTTGAGAAGTATTTTAACACAGTGCCAGCTGGGACCCTGGAACTAGGACTATTGTGAACATGTTCCAGACACAAATGCATCAAGGGATAAAATTGCTGGTGTTATTTGGCCCTTGAATGAGGTATGGCAAGCTTGTGAGTGGCAGTAGACCATGTAGAACATTTGGATTAGGCAGGGCTGCAGGGGAATGCTGAAGCCTGCCATGGATAACTGGCCCCTGAGCAATGTATAATTCAGATGCACATAGATCAAACATTGAGATGAATGAGAAGCAATTTGCCTTCATGGTAAAGAGCACTACCTCTCATTTTGCTGAGGAAGTTGAGAGATGTGGCAGCAGCAGCAGCTCCATTTCAAACAAGAAGTGCCTTTCTGAAGCTTAGGAAAGCCTTTGTCACTCTCTAGCAGTAGAAGAAAATTGTTTCTTACAGCAATGGATCTTGCCACTGTAACTTATCCCCAGTTCACAAGCATGAGCATGCCTGCAGATACAGCCTGACATCACATTAAGAGGAGAGTAAGAAAGTGATATTAGCCTTTAATATTTTCCTTCAGTTATGGTCTAACTTCAACCTGCTCCTCCATCTAGCTGTGTGACTTACTATGCAAAGCTGGTCTGATCTGAAATGAGACATATTCATTCTGTAGTTTAAGAGACTTGCCTGGCACGGCTGGAAGAAAGTGAATAGCTGGGATGGTGAGTGCTCATGAAACCCTGCCATTTCAGTGGTGTTGCATATTTACCTGATAAAAGTCTTTTTTTTTTTTTTTTAATTAAAAACTTCCCTAAATGTAAAACAGATGTAGTTACCCTACATCAACTGTTTGTGTCTCCACTTATAACTTATTTTACCTGATTAAAATATGTGGAAATTAAACCATATGCTTGGGCCTTGTAGTTTGGGGAGCAGGACCCATAATCTCAACATTTCAGGAAGGCTGACATATACTTTAGCCATTGCACTTAGAATTTAGAGGTCTGGGTTCACTGTATTTGTGTGACATTATGGAACTATCTTACTCAAAAGTAAATAATAAAAATAATAATCATACTCGTCTTGTTTGTATTCTAAGCTCTTTGAATCAATCCTGGCTCTTTCCTAATTTACATTTCTAAAAATGCCAAGAACCACCTTATCTGTTTGTTTTTTCTGGCAGTTCCATAAGGGAAATAATAATGAAACACTAAAAAACCTGTTTTAAAGTAGTTACTAAGAAAAAAAGTTGGAAACCAATAAGTTGAAACTCAAATAAAAACAATTAAATTATACAGCAAGATTTTTTACTTTTTATATGCTTTATATTTTCCAAAGGGAAAACAAACAAACAAACAAAAAAAAACTAGGGATAATATTGGAAAAATAGACACCTTGCAGAAGCTAGAAGCAAAAATGTAAAATGACATTGTTTTGCAGTAGTTTTTCTATTTGTTTAACTGTAAGATGATGCGCACTAACTGTGCAATTTCAAATTACCCGAAAGGAGATTATTACCAGGAACACAGTAAGGCATTTAAATTGCATACATTAATTATATTTTATTATGAATTATTGGTTTGCCAAGTACACCAGCGAATCTGCTTGGTGGCTGCAAAAGAGTGTGCTTTGTGTTATAGTATTGATAGAAATATTTGGTGATCTATAATGGGATTCCAAGTGACCATAGACTTGTTGGTGGTTTTGTAGTGAGCATGTCCCCTGCCCTACAGCAGCTGTCTCTGACTGTGGCTGGTTTAAAATGCCCTGGCAAGCCAGGCAGTTGCAGCAGTTGTATGTTGATCTGATCTACAGAGTCACTGAGTCCAAGTTCTGTTGATTATTTGTCTTACTTAGCAGTAAGTTAAGCAGTGTGAAAAACGGTGCAAATGTCCTTTTGGGTCATTATGTTATTGTGCATCATCTACAATATAATAATATATTTTGAGCTTGTGTACAAGTCTTGTTAAATTTATTTGTTTTTAACAAATCCTTTTTGAAAACCTGAGCATTTTATCACAACTGCTTCTTAAATCTAACATATTTATCATAAAGTATTTTATTTATTGAATTTTATTTGCCATCAAGAGAGACAGACATGAATATAATGTTTAAAAAGATGCCTATTGATGTGAGAAAAATGCAAGCCGTGTGATAGAAGCTCAGTGAGTGGGAGAAATGTAAATGTTCTCTGCATTTTATCTCACATGACAGAATGCATTATGGTCAAAATAGTGTCTTCTCAGAGACACAGGTTTCTAAGATCTGCATAATACACACTTTTATGTAAGCTCTTTATTCTGCATGCAATTGTTTAGTTAAATGCCCTACAGTCTCATTTATAAGACCCTCTTTTATGCCATCACCTTGTATGGGTTCTGTACCTTGGATACATATAACCCAATTATAATTACCATGACAATATATAACACCTTTTTGAAACCCTCCTCATGTGATATAGGGGTGTGGTACGTACTGATGTCAGAAACAAGCTATTTTCATCAGACAATTAGTTATCTTTGACACAGGCCCGAATTTCCCACCAATTAGTACAAACGGCAGGGTGCATTTCCAGAATTTTGCAGAGCCAGTAACTTGTGCTTTTAAGTAGAATTTAGGATATTTAAATAAGTTCTGATACATATTCTGTTTCCTTAATTTGCCAAAATCAATACCTGCTTTTTTTCTGTGAACCATTTCTTAACATAACAAACATACAGATCTTATGAGATTTATTCTTCTTATCAACAAACAGTTTTAATTTTATTTTCAGTCTTTCATGCCTGATGAGTGCTATTAACAGCCACTGAATAAGAGCGCAAAGTTATAATATCCTCTGTAGTAGTTAAGCTATTAAACCAGAGGACATGATGCTAATAATTAGAAAAGAAAATTTTTTATCACAGCATTTTAATCAGATATGCAAATACAAAACTAGTATATTGGTCAGATTTTAATGGATTTCCATATATTATGAGTAGCTATAAAGAAGCTGGGCTCAGGTGTCCTTATCTTCTCTGTCGTGAAATCATCTTAGAAACGTCTTCAGATGTTATGGATCTTAGTTGCACAGCCACAACGAGTCAGAATAATTGAATGTTGCTGTGGTCAGTTTTGCCACAGTGGCCGGCAGTGCTGAAGGGCTAGTGCCTGATCAAAAGCCATCAAAACTCAGTAGAGATTCCTGTTTGTAAAAACGGGCTTTCAGTGTGTCCCTGAAAAAAAAGGGAGGGGGGTGGGGGGGACAACACAGAATATCCTATAGACTTCTTGCCAGGGCTGTTGTGGTGCTGAATGTCCACATTCAGAAGAGCTGTTGGTAGCTCAAATTGGCATGCGCAATTGTAAACTGCAAAGACTAAATAACAACTGTGCAGTAGC
>VXBQ01001792.1:438402-440902 GCA_013400175.1 Phainopepla nitens | reverse complement strand
TATTAAAAGGATGGAAAATAGTAGCATTTAATTTGTTACCTTCTGCTAGACTGCTCAGTAAACATTTTTTTAATTTGTTCATTTGTAGGGATAAGGAGAAGAATAAAATGTAATTTATCATTTTATTAGAACTGTGTATCTGAGTGAGGCAGGACTGTGGATTTAAGAAATCTGTAAATCTCTTTAATAAAGGCCTGGGGAATTATTAGGAGGGACAAATGTAAAATGCCTGACAGTTACATTTCCTAAAGAAAACCACAACAATCTCATTAAAGAAATTACTGACGGCAGCTCACAAATGTTAATGGTTGAAGCAACAAAGGACGTGCAATATCAGAAAGCAAAGATTTTTTTTTTTTTAACTATTGATCTGCTAACTTATGGAGCATATCAGAATAATGTGCTAGACAGATTCTTAGTGAACAGACATCTTCCTTAGCAGTTCTAGACAATGCAGTGCCAGAAAAGCTGCTGATGCACAGTGGCTACTACAGTGCAAAATGGTAAAGAGCAGCTATAGTAATAAATAAGGGGCTTCCAGGAAAGACAATGTTCTGTGCTATAACTTCACTGAATCCTTCAAAGATTAGAATGAAACAACAAATTTCAAATGAAATATGTCTTGAAGCGTACATTTGGCATGAATATTGAATATTTAAAATGTTCTTGCTTTTGTGTATCTATGACTGATAAGTCTTATAATGGTGACAATTGCTGCTTTCTTTTAGGAATAAGAAAAAAAATTTTTATATTTTCCTTCATCTTTGAGTGTTTATATTAGATGAACTTTTGTACAAACACATGTCCATTTTACTTTGCCATATGTGGAACTTTTGTAATATTTAAAGAAAAATAAAATGAAAGTCCTATTTCTGACCTGTCTATCCACAGCTATAACTGATAGGAAGGACTGATACACAGATATATCTGAGAGAATTAGTAAAACCTAAACGAGAATTAGTAAAATCTTGTTTTACAGTTTAATTGTATCTTTTCCATTTTCTCCAGGCTATATTGCCAAATTATACACCCATGAGCACAAACAGCCTGTATACAGCCATAAAGAAATATAACCTCATTTTATCAAGGCAGTTAATCTGCTAGAGAATCTTCTCCATGTCCTGATGTTCACTGTAGACTTTCGGCCTTTTACCTTTAGGTTTTCAAAGCCCATTAAAATATCTTGTTAACTACGCAGGAATATTTTAGTAGTAATAATTATCTCTTTGGATCAAAAGCAAAACTAATATATTACATATAACCTGATATATGCATGAATTTTCCTAGAAATCATGAATATATTAATTCTCTTTTAGTTCAATTTATCATCTTTCTCCCTAAAATGCAAACCATAGAATTTCAAGTGCATTGTTTAAAATCCTCTGCTTCATGTCTTCATCCCTGCATTATTTTACTCTATAAAAAGAGGAGGAAGGGTGCCTAAGGAAGTTCATAGAGGTAGAATATGTAATAGCAAATGACCTAGTTCATGCATATCATCCATCAGGAGGAGTCCAGTATCTGCAGGAATTTCTAGCCTTAAAATTGATATGAACTGAGATTTGTAACCAGTTTTGCTATTTTTAATTTTTCCTCCTATGAGCAACAATAAAGGTACCTCAATTTCTGTTTCCTCAGGATTTTATTAAATTCCTTTAACACCAGGCAGTTTTTTATTTCTTCAAATATGCATGCAGACCTTTCAATGCAAGCATCAAGGGTAGTAAATATCCAGAAGATTCAATCCTAAGAATGTTGTGAAAAATTTTATGTTTCTGTTCTTGTTTTAATAATGGATTAGAGCTTGAAGTTTCAATATATAATCAAGGCACAAGTGCAGACTCTCTTTAATGGCAGACTGATACCATTATAAGTTCTAGTGCATATTTAGGATTTTCTTCATTCGTATGTTTTCAGACTTGTTTAAAATTATAGAAACCTTTAAGAAATTGTTATTTAACCACATCCAAATTTGTTCCACGTGATATAATTAACTCCTCTTAAAATACCAAGGTTTTTTACATTGCACTTAAGTAAAATGGTAAACATACCCGTTAATTTTTTTTTAAGGAAAAAATGTTAATAGCAAGTGGTAAAGATGCATACTGATTAGAAGAAATGGCCTTTTAATTTGTTTCACTCGTGTGACCTTCAACACTATGGTAATAAGGGAAAGCTTCACAATCACAAATGAATTCTATTTTCACAACATCCTGACAGTGCCTTGTAGGGCTGTGCTTTGATAAATATTAAGGAAAAGTGTAATATTTATTAAATAAAAAATGATTGATAAATAAAAACAAAAGCTTAAAAATTGATAAATATAAAGTAATGGCAGGCTAACGATTGTAGAAATCTAAGCCAGCTGAGGAAATGAACCCTTCTTCCTAGTCCCAGTTAAATTCTGTCTCCGTTAAGTTTTCATAGCTCTGAGAAGACATTTCTTACTGGATTAGTAGCATCTGAAGAAGAGTTGTGATCCCATGCCAAAAAAAAAAAA
>VXBQ01001792.1:425134-436637 GCA_013400175.1 Phainopepla nitens | reverse complement strand
TATATATATATATATATATATTTCCTCAGACACACTAATTTTGCTTGGAAAAGTTCAGCAGTATAAGATGGAAATTGAACAAATAGAATTTTACAAAACAATGAACAAGGAGCTTGGTAAATGCAAAAAGAACTCATTAAAAAAATANTTAAAAATTGATAAATATAAAGTAATGGCAGGCTAACGATTGTAGAAATCTAAGCCAGCTGAGGAAATGAACCCTTCTTCCTAGTCCCAGTTAAATTCTGTCTCCGTTAAGTTTTCATAGCTCTGAGAAGACATTTCTTACTGGATTAGTAGCATCTGAAGAAGAGTTGTGATCCCATGCCAAAAAAAAAAAAAAAAAAAAAAAAAAAGCCCAGACAAAAAGGATGTGAAATAGCCCTGTCAAGCTTCAGTGGTGGGAGGCACTTTTCAGGCTTGCACAGGAGGACAGCTGTGGTGTTGTCAGTGCAGCTCTGACCCCACGCAGGCGTTGCACCCCTGGACACGTGCACTGCGAACTGTGCATTTCTGGGACACTGAACAACCATTTGGAGTAACTTGGTGCTTATGTAGATTAAAGGAAAAACATTCCATACTTATGTAGATTAAAGGAAAAACATTCCATACTATCACTTCAAAAAGTACACCCCGTGAATAGAACTCACTAAATTATTTGTTGTGAATATTACCTAAAATTAATCCTCCTTCTTTAATCCCAGCAATGTATTTATGTGAGTGTGATTTTATTTGTGTTATTTATTCAACTGTAGAAAGAATCAATGGTATATGAGCAGGGTTTTCTGACAACTTTTGTGCAAAACACTCTCAATGAAAAAGAGGTCAGTGGTATTTTTCAGGGGCTACAAAAGAGGGAAGCTGTGGAAGTGCATTTCTTGTGAGGAATTCTTTGGAAAAATGCAGCTGTTTCCACAGCACTGTTAAATCAAGTTGGTGGTCTTTTGCAGGGATAAGGAGTTCACGTTGCTGAATGGTAAATGTTTATTGGGCAAGTCCAGTCACACTGCAACACAGTTAACCCACTGATCTTGGAAATGCTTTTAAGATATGTGTGTGGTGTAGAGCAACTCCTAGATTGTGTTTCCCATGGTACCACAGAACAATGATCTCAGAAGAGATCCCAGAAAAGCTGAAAATACCTGGATTGCACAGCCACAGTTACTGCGACACTTCCCAGCTTCAGACCTCTGTACAAAATTAAAACTGGGAGAGAGGTAAAGATGGTTGAAAGGAACCCAACACAAAAATCATCATGGGCAGGACCTTGTCCAACACAGAGCTAGCTAGATGTTTGCTCTTAATTGGTGATGGTCACACTACAGAGCTTGAAGATGATGATGAGAGAGAAATATTGGATTTCGGTAGGTCATGATTAACAAGTTAAAACCACATTATCTAAATTTCTACATTTCAGGGCAAGATTCATTCATATATCTACAAATTGCCTACCACACACTGGGAGAAATATAAATCATAATTATAAAGTAATATGACACAGTTGATTAATTGCTTAATTAAGCCTTAATTAATATTTGTAAAGCAGTTTAACATCCTTGGTTGAAAAGTCTTAGGGAAGTGTGAGATATTAAATATTACTATTTACAGTCAGAGATTCTGGCCTGCCCATGTTGAAATTTCATAGAAATGCTTTGATAAATCAGTATTAAACTGTGGATATTATTAAGGCAAGAATCCCTCACTATTTCTACCATGGACTGAAATAAAGTCCCAAGCTCTCTGGATACACTCATTATCTTTCAATGTCTTCTTATTTTCATAGCCAGTGCTGATACAATATATCTACAGACCTTCATTACAGAGTGAAAAGATGAAAATTTTTGTATTGACCTACTGCAATATTTTATCTTTTGTTGCAGTAGCATTGGCTTTGCTCTAGGCCTCACCTATAATATTAAAACCCCCCTCAAACAGCAAAAAAAAAATCCCAGTTGCCTGTACCCTGAAAAGCATGCAATATATAGCCCTTGTCCTGCAATCAGATCCACTTGGGCAAACCCAATTATAGGATCAGGGCCTAAATAGGATAATAGGTATTGTAGAAACTACCATAAATTTCTCTCTGGTGTCCTATTTTGCCACTACTTGAACTAAGTGGATAATTCCGGTCATCTTTCTTGTTATGATGTTTCAATTCAACACCGTAAATTTACTGCTATTGGTCTAATTTGTCTGTAGAAAACCTTTGCAAGGCTAAATTTTGTATATTTATATATATATATATANATATATATATATATATATTTCCTCAGACACACTAATTTTGCTTGGAAAAGTTCAGCAGTATAAGATGGAAATTGAACAAATAGAATTTTACAAAACAATGAACAAAGAGCTTGGTAAATGCAAAAAGAACTCATTAAAAAAATATCTAGACATGTGACAAACTGCCCTCAAATAATCTGGAAATTCAGTGAACCACAGTATCTGCTGGTTTGCAAGTAGCCAAGACATCTTATTGTCTGCTCTGCATGAGTCCACACACATACTTATAATTAGATACCTGTTCTCTGAAATGATGGTGGCTATCTGACTTGAGAATAAAAGAGTGTTGTTCTTTAAATGTATTCTGTTAACTGTATTGTGTCATGTTGTGTTACATAGCATTCAGTTACTTTGCATCTTATTATGACAAATGCTATTTTGATACAAAGGAAAGTGAGTGTTAAGTTCTGAGAGAAAGAACAGGTTTTAGGTCAAATCACTGCTGTATCATTGAGGTTTTTAAAAGAATAGGAAAATTATTAAAATTGTCCTGGCTGTTTTTTTTTTTTTTCCTGACACACGTTTTATTTTCAACTATTTTCTTTTATTAAAATTTATTCTGAAGTTCTCTTAAAAAAATCTTCCACCACCTTTAGTAGGCAAATTGCATAAATTGTGCTTGCCACAAGCAGCATTTACATGCTATCAAAAGCCCATTAACATTACTCCTGCTGTTTTCACTTCACTGACATAAGTCAGTGAAAGCCCAAATAATCTAAATTTAATTTAGGTTCCAGGATGTGATTTAGATGCAGAAACACAGGTATCTTGGGCCATTTGAAGTACTTTAGGTTATTGCAAGTCTTCTGCAAAAGCTGACAGATAGAAGATAAGACCTGCAGGAAGTCTGTACAATTCCAGAATGTGCAGTGGGTGGAGGCAGAGCACCCAAGCATTTCTGGCTGACCGCAAGCACCTGTGTTCAGGTGCCTGACTCACCCTCTCTAACACAAGGGTGCCACCTTATTCCTTTTCAGTTTTAATTAAGATACACGTTCAACATATGAATGTCAGTATTCTGTTCTATTATTCCTATGTTTCAAATTATCAGGCAAAGTCTCTTTATTCCTGATGACATTAATCATTTCATACATCATTAAAATTAACTTCACTCTTCTTCTATGCCTGCAATTTGTTACTAGTAAAGCAAAAGCCATTTCACCTGCACCTTTGAAGGAAAAGATTGTATGAATATTGTGCTGAGCTTAATGTTCCTAAAAATGTTATACTTTGTCATGTTAAAGATGTTTCTTTCAGCTGGAGTTCAGTGTAGAGTTCCCTGCATTTCTGCAAGAATATGTTGCAAGGCACAGTGAGGAAGAGGAGTACCAGTATGTTGACTATCAGGCTAGTTGACCCCTTACAGTGAATTTTGCTATACTGCCCAACGAATAAATCAGTTTGCCTTATGCTCTATAAGCACTGTAAGGAAAACATCTTTTAGAAAGGAAAACACCTTCCTTTAGAAATCACAGAATTGTGGAATATGCTGAGTTGGAGGAGACCCCCAAGGACTGTAGAGTCCAATTCCCGGCCCTGCATAGCACCATCCCAAAGAGTCACATACCTTATGTTGGCGAAACAAGAAAGGAATTTCCTAGTTCAGTAGTCAGCATCACTTACCTATAAGTATTCTGCAAATATTGAGCATTGTTTCTTCTTTCAAGTGTTATCTCACCATATGTTTGACACTGCAAGAAAAAAGGTTCAAATGGAATTTGTTAAAATGTGGAAAAATTCAGAAAGTATTTACATGTGGAATGCTGCTGTCATCTTGATGAGGGAAGGCAAGTACTTTGATTTCTGCTTTTTGTTCAGAAGAAGTAAAGCTGAATAGCTATGTTGGTTCAGTATTTTACTATTAAGAAGAGGGACCATAGTAGCATTCCCAAAAATGAAATTGTCCTGAACAAGACTACGCAGCATAAGAAAAAATTCTTGGTTGCTCATCATAAAAACAGAGGATTGCAGTGATCTTGAGCTGCAAAGATTCAGTGCTTTTGCAAAGTATACTTAGTTTAATCAAATCATGCTGTTTTATCAAGTGTTCTAAGCAGCCCTACAGAGTAGAGGATACAGCATAAAAACCATTATGACCTGACCTAACCTAAGATGTTCTTAAAAGCCAGACAATATTGAACTTAAATGCACAAATGCCTAGTGCATTTGCATATACTTTCAGCACATAGTGTTTGGATTTTCTTGGAACAACTTCTGCTTTGACAAATTCTTTCAAACCCTGCAAAACAATGATAGGAGCTTTAAAATAGTCACTGATTACATGCAAAGATCAGCTCCCATGCACTATCTTTTTTGAAGTTTAATAGAAAAAGGGCACAGTGGTTTCAGAATGACATAATGGTGAGGATGTGCTTCTGAAGACAAGCCTGGGAAGAGGACATTACAATTTCAAGGCAATGACAAAAATTCAATTCAAGTCTATAGAGACTGTATTACAGTGTCAAGACGATGGCAAAATTATGCCAATGTAAGTCTATGGAGACCACTTTACTATGTCAAGACAATGGTAAAACAATGTTATATAAAATGATTGAGACCACACTGCAATGTTAAATTATGATGCCAAAACCTTGTCATTTCCAGAAGTAATGACAGAGGATTCTGCATATGCTCCTCACAGAATCACTGCTGGACCTGTGCTCCAGCTCAAAAAATCCGTGTAGCTCCGACCCTGGATCTTGCTTGTGTAGGAACCAACTTTTCTCAGACCTGAGGGTGAAAGCTGAGGGCATTTGAGCTGTTGGGGCTTGTTGTCTTTGCATTTGCAGATGCAGGACTAATGATGAGCATTCTGCCCTTATCTCTGAATTTTTTAAAGTTTATTTTTAATAGCAGAACACAGCATGATGTTATTGACTTCCAGGTGTATTGACAGCCTGTCTTGTTGCCATTTTTATGTGAGGTTGGTTTGAAAGTAGGTTGATGCCTCAGTTTTGAGAATGTTTGTTTTATGTTATACCCGTTGTTTATAGTATTACAAAGCTGTAGTTACTGTATATGTATAGAAATAATCTCACAAAGCAACTAATTCCAAGTTTTCGAGCTGAAATTTCTCTCTTCTGTGGGAAAGTGCATGTATTTGATGTTCTTGCAAAATGACAGTTTGAAAGCTTGCTTTTTTCACAGGACAGGAAAAGCGTTTGTAATGGTAGAGCATATGTTAGTTACCTCTCCTCCCAGCATGTTTCAAGCCATGTGTAGAGAACAAACTTTTAGCAGTTCAGCTCTTGTTCAGTTCTTGGTATCATCAACAGATAGACCAGTACTGATATGCTTAACAAATTTTTGTCTCTGTTATGATGTTCTCTAATAAGAACAGCAGTGCCACATCATATCAAGCCTGTCCATCCTTATATTCCAAATGAAACCATGGCCAGGAGTAGATGTGTAGCAAAGAGTACAAGAGAAGGATAAGGTAACAGTGATACATCCCTAGAATATTCATCTTGCTGCCCAGGCTCTTCATTTGAAAACCAAGAGAAAGGGCTTATTGCATATGAGACCATGAAATAATTTGCATGATGCTATGATAACATGATGTCTGCAATGACCTATATTTGAGAGGGAGAAAGGCCATTAGATTAACTATAAAATTACCTGAACTGCTGAAATTTTTGCTGTCACTAATATTGTCAAGGTAGCTGATAGACAAGTTCTGCTGTAAGTTCTCTTAGGCCTACAAGGTAATATATTCACTGATTAAGCCATTTAAATTTGAAATTTCATTTTAAAATTGTGTGAAATGTAAAGTTCAAAATCTGACATGTTCCAGTTCCAGTTATAATCAGAGTTTTCAAAAAACAACTCAGCTATTAAGAAAAAAAATAACCAAACAAACACATTTTCAATGTCTCCAACTTTAAAAACCCTTTGACTTTTTTATTATTCAAAATGGCAGTTCTAGTAATTTCTCTAGCCATGAATCCGATTGAAAAGGTAATAAGATTCCAATAGAAAGCAATATTCTCTGTAGTATTAAAAGTCTTTAGTTGTGCAGAAAGATTTGCTGCTACTACAGAAGAAAACCAATTTATGAAGATACCATGTGAATATTATTTCTCGATAGAATTTTAAAACCAGAAGACCACAAGTTGTGATGTTTATCTGTTAGTTATCACAGACTGAAATGATTCTTTCTCATGTCACTGACAGGTGCACTGCTATTTACCTCGGCTTTCCAGAAAATGTATACTGAAATTCCTTAAGAGGCTGAAAATCTCTTTCAGGTAAAATTGTAATTCTTTGCTGTTCAGCAGAGGTGCTAACAAAGCATTTCTCTGCATAATTTGGTTCTTAGAATTATGTTTGACAAAGCTAATCACTGTAATTGTGTTACGAGAGTCTCTGCACTGCTCCTGTATAAATTTTCCCCCTATGCTTTGTACCACCTCAGATATCCTCTCATTCAATGCCACCACTCTACTAACTGTAGGAATCATCAAGGGCTTTTGTTTCCTGTGAAAAGTTCCACAATTTCATGGTAATAGCAGATACACGGTATGATGTATTTTGTAGGTCTGTACTCCTCTGATCCAAGTTTCTGTGGCTTGTGAATATGATACGTTGGAGGAGGCAGCTATGGCTGAAGGGATTACACGGAGATTAGGACAAAGGCTGCAAATAGCGACTGGACAGTGATCAAACAGTGTTTTGCAAACACAGTGACAGATAATGTACTGAATGACATGGATTGCTTAGAAAAAATTATGGAGGCAATGTTACTCAGCAATTTTTAGGAGGTACAAGTTGTGTTCTTACCAGATTGTTTATTGCCATGGGGTATTAATGCACCTTGTTCCTACCTCAGTTTCATAACGTGGAGATAATAGTACTTATTTTCTTTTGAAATGCCCTTTGAGATCCTTGCAGGGTAGGGTAAGTATTACAATTACTTTTACTAATGCACATTATCAGAAACCAAAGCAGGCTTGTAAAGAATTCATTTAGAGCCTTTAAAATATCATGTTACCTAATGTATTATGGGAGATATATAACAGCAAGAGGTTTCCAACTCTATTTTACAGATACTAAATTTTATTTCCAACATTGTATTGTGCATGCCATGAACAGTAGCAATTATGATATGCTGTACTTGGACAACTGCCAAAATTTGATTGTATTTATTAATTCCAATCTAACTATATTCACTGCTGGACTTCTTTGGATGAGACATACAAATTGTTGCTATTCAGACATTTTATGGGCAGATATTTTCCAACAGAACATAAGAAAACTTCACAATGAGTTAGACGTTCATTTTACAGCTCAACTGAAATAAAAGGTTTAGACTCAGTGAAAGTCTTACTGTGCTTGAATATTATCTGTAAATGCAGAAAGATGTGCATGAATTTGCAGATAAATAAAATTTAGAGAGCTCATATATTATACAGCTAACAAGAAGTGCAACTCTCCATTCAGGAGGAGGAACTGAATAGTCTTTAAGTGTCTGAGAATAGGTCAGAGAAGACAATATTGCAGAAATAGGAGATTTCAGTCTGAGGGACTGAGTTTTGTTTACTCTTTATCAAGGAGTATAAACTGTCCAGAAAATTGCTAACCTAAAAAGAGAGGTACTTGACCAGAAGTGACATTTCTCTTCACTGTTCCTCCCACCATTGCTAGCAGTGGTAGTGTTATTTCTTGGACAAAGGTATTATCACTTTGATACTTAAAAAGTTGGCCAGCTTTTCATAAGTGTTTATGACTTGGTCTTTCTACACTCTTTACAAGGCAACCATTTTAAATGTTGCATCTTATACAGAGGGTTTTCACAATAACACTTTTCTTGATTCATAGGGATTGGAAATGTTTTCAGAAGACATGTAAAATTCTTAAACTCTATTTTCTTAGAGTTTATTCACTATAAGGGACGGATCCAGGCTTTTTCATGGCTAGGTAATTTAAAAAAAAAATAAGTGATGATCAAACCATTAGGTATGTGGGGAAAATGATTTGCTGGAAATGAGATCAGTGTTCCAGTTTGATGAGCCACTGAACTGCTAACTGGTTTCAACTTTTATTGTTACCACCACTGTATCTGTTGCTGAGAAGAGAAAATATATTCCCTCTGCCCCCGCACGTTTTTCCCTCTGCATTACAAGTACATATTCTTATCCAGTCCCCTAAGTGCATGTATTGCAGCTTGCTAATGACTATTGCTGTGAACAAAACAACAGGCATGCCATCAAAGTGGATATAGTCCTTCAACAGTCTCCTCTGACTTTTCAGAAAGCTTGAAGCGAGTGCAAGCATGGCTCAGGAAATAAGCCCAGCAGAGCCTGAAGTTTCGTGAATTCGCAAATCATCTTATAGTGAAGCATTAGAATATAAAGTACAGAGTGAGTTCTAAACAAGTGCTTCTAAAGACTATGTGTGTTCTTTCAGATAGCTGACATAAATTAATTTACCTCTAAATACCATGAACCCCATGGCTAGTAGTGACAGTGTTGCTTCTTGATACAGTTTTTTCCTCATGATTTACAGATAGTGAACAACATGGATTACATACTATTCCTGTTTATCACTGCATATATTCATGAGTTAACTGTATCTATTAGCAAACTATATAAAGTATGAAAAGTATTACAATTACATTACAAGAAGATTTCAAAAATATTAATGAAAATCTATCTTTTTCTCTTTCACAGTTTTCAAAGGAAATAGTTAGAATTAGCATCAGCATTTTATGTAGCCTGTGTACCAAAAAGGTAAATGGGGAGCTAGCATGTACTGAGGTTTTTCATTATTGACCTTGATAATATGATTAAGCAGTCTGCATGGAATTAAACTTTGTATATTCATTTATTCTAGTATCCAGCCTCAAATTTCATGGCAATAAATGAAGATGTTTCAGTAAAACAAAAAGTGACTAGGAGAGATCATTTTTTGGAACCTGAAATGGTAATCTCATTCTATTTATTTTGTTATCTATCCATTTTCATGTATTTATACTTCCTAGATCATGCCAAAAGGCAGGTAGGGCAAATGACGGCAAAATGGTATTTCCAATTCAGCTGAAAGGAGTACAATGTAATAAATCATAAAAAAGTTGAGAAAAGAGAGAAATCAGAGAAATCATTCAAACCTAGGGAGGTTTTTGTTATGTCTGTGTCAATATGTTTCATTCTTCTGCTTATTGTTTGATCCTCATAAGGCATTTGGATATAGCTACATCCAAGTTGTACAATATCTCTCTTTAGCTGTGTTTGGATAAAAAAAATATTTTTAAAGTCAGAGCAAACAATCATCTGTGTTAATGAAATAGCAAAAATAGCAAATGTGTAAAGTATTTATATGTACTTATTCTTTTTCCTCTTGATGAAAAAAAACTCAGGAAAGGATTTTTATGCTAAAATTTATTAGTTAAAACATTTCAGTTTTAAATTTAGTGGGACTAAAGTGAAACAGGATGACAGTGTAAGAAAAGATTATAAACATTACCTTTCTATGGAAATTTTGCTTCTTAATGTTCCAGAGTCTAAACAAGTTTTTGGAGACGAAACAAATAAAATATTTTTCAGTGGTTTTTTCCCCCTAAATTTCCTGCTTGCTTTCTCAAATCTCAGCAGATCCTCCATAATTTTTGTTCCTGTCCCTCAGTTTGATTAATGTTCCCAAGTCTAGTTTTTTTCCTGTTGTTTTGCTTTAAGTTTTTTCTTTTTTCTTTTTTCTTTTTTTAATTCTGAATGCCACGCTCCCTCTTTGATTTAAATTCACTGAATTCATCTTTATTATTTTACTCTTCTTTTTATATTCATCCAATTTCTATTCTGTCCAACCCAATTCACCACTGTGACACAATGCCGAAGTCTGTAAACTGTAGTATTTGCAGCTTACTTCTCCACGAAAGCTGTCTCTTTCACAGATGGCACAAAATGAACAGTAATTCATGACTGGACACCAGAACTCATAATTTGAAAAGAAAATACTACCTAATATTATTTTTGCTGCATTTGAACTTATAAATGTTAAATCTTTCATTATTCAAAGGAGCCTTATTTGAAAACACAGAGATTTTTCAATGGACTAAGTTCTGGCTCGATTCACTGTTTTTTGAACTGGCTCAAGCAATTCTAATTATAAGCTACAATCTAGAGCTGTTACTATTTGCCAGATATTTCAACCTTCATAAGCAAGACCCTTTAGGCTCATTTAGAAAAGCTTACAAACAAGGAAATTCAGTGCTGTTCACCCGCTGGGCTTGGGACAAAAAGCGAGTATGAAAGCTGCCAATATTTCTATATTTGCTTGTTTCATCTGAGTGGGACCAGTGCAATGACACAGAAAAAGACTCTCTGAGCCCAGAGCGAAAATAACACACTTGAAGTGCTTAATGGGTTTCTTCTAAGAGATTTCTCCAGCAGCTTTAATAGAGCTAGGTGAACTGCTTGTATGAAAAAAAACTTTAGCTGATGAATTTCAGTCTTTCTTTGTTTTCCCAGCGTCTGGATTGTTCACCAATGGATTTGATTTTGTTTCTGATTTATACTTATTCACAAACCAACTTGAATCGTGCATGGTCCATATATTTCAGATTAGCTTCTTCCACCATAAGGCCACCTGCTCTCAGTGCCTTGTGGTGTCTGAGTAAAGTGACACAGTGCCCATGCCAGAGCTGGGGGAAGGAGGATACAGAACTGTCTTATAAGAGGAAGCTTGAAAGACTTTGCACACTTGGTCCTTTTTGGAAATAGGTCAACAACACAGGAAATATTTTACATTACATATTTTAGAAAACATTTTACAGTATATCTTTTAGAAAACATGATTAATACCTTGGAAAGTATTGTAACATTTAGTAAGACATCACATTTAAATGAATACTCCTTCATAATCAGCGTAAACTTAAACACACAATTGATCTAACACCAAATCTTTGACTCACTTATTTTGTCTTTGTGCAAAGGCTATGAGAACAGTATTGCCCTGACCCCAGAAACAAAGGGTACAGTTATATTACCACAAATATGTTGCATCATATTTACATGCATCTAGTAATCCAGAATCTAACTGAAGTGAATGAAATCATTTGAATCAGGTGCTTTTTGTTTCTATTTTAAATCTAAACTTGAGGAAGCTTTCACAGAATTACGGAGTGGTTGAGGTTGGAAGGGATTCAGAACCAACTTTATGGAAGAAAAAAACCCAAGTTTCTCCGAGAGCAGAAAACATGAAGTGTATCTTAGTTTCCGCTGCT